>JAUMJM010000061.1:0-243755 GCA_033558235.1 Neomorphus geoffroyi | reverse complement strand
AGCAGCATCCTGCCGGTCCTCAGTCGAGACTTGTCGTCATGATGGGCGATCCGTGATCCAGAGGTGGGGAGATCTCAGCTGGGGTTGGGTTAGGAACCATCTTTTATGCTCAGCAACAGCACCTCGCACCTCCTCTCTCCCATGGATTGAGGCCAATCTCCGCCTTCATTTCGCAATCCAGGCTGGACTGCGCAGGCCCCAAATGTTCTCGCGCTACCCGAGGAGGTGGTAAAGTCCAGCGAGCGGAGCATGACAACGGGTTACGCTGATCAGTCCCCAGAAATCACTAGCATAAGATGGAGCTCAGAGGTGAGGTCACCTTCTTTCTTTGCACAGGCCCAGTACTTTCTTGAATCTCCTCCAGGCCAAAAGACAAAACCATCTCGGTTTCACTGCAAGCTGCCCAACTCCTTATCAGTGTAGCCTTGATGGATTTATGAAAGCTGCCGGGCCTACAAAGTCCTTCTCTGCACAACCCGAGTGGAGGAGCACACAGAACTGCCAGGCTCGCACAGTTCCCACAGAGTCCAATTGCCAAATCCACCCCCCCCCCCGCAAGATGTCCAAGGCTAACCACATCTCCAAGTTACAGCTCTGCAGCCTAAACCAAGGCTTCTCTAAAGTCTCACATCATTCCCCCCTGTCTCATCATCCCAGGCAAATTCTTTGGCCTTCATCCATCATGTGTCTCTCCAGGGCAATTGTCTGGTGCACGGCATCAAGGACCAATGTTAAGTGTGCCTCTCGTTTCATCGTTCTCCAGCTCAAAACATAGAATCCTACAGACAAAACTAAACAAAGGAGAATTAACATCAAGAGAATGACAAGAGGGTGAGAGAGGACGCTGTTCAGGACACCGGTAGCCGTAGGGCAACATCCAAAAAGCGTGTCCCACCATCTATTTCTCCATCCTGCTCCACTCCTTTCAAAACACGGTGAATTTCTTCCACATTGGGGTGAACAGTTATCAGAGATTTTTGCCCCTTTTCTGGCATCTCCTCCAAAATCCTGATCAAACCTGGATGCTGTACCAATTGCTTCACTAAAGAAAGGTTTATTCCAGCAGAGCTAGGTAGGAGTTTGTGGAAGGTGTATAATGAGATTGGAAGAGCTGGTGAGACATAAGAGGTCCTGAATAAGAGATATCACACCCTTGGATTTGAAGGAAATTACAAATACAAGAATTGGAGTGATTCCAACTTTCTACCCTTACCATATTCCCTACAATAACAGCACACACAGCCCTCACACACCAAGGTATCTAAGGACTGTCTCACGGTTAAGGTTAGGATGAATCTCAAAATGACAACCCTTCTCTTCAGTATCTAGACAAACCTCTTGAGCACTGAGTGCATTGCCTTCGCTGATTACCCCTCTTGTTCCCGCACGATGCAGGGTTCTAAATCTACGGTCTGCCACTTCCCATCGCCTTTTCAGACCCAGACTCTGTGCTCGGCAGGACAGAGTACAGCTCCACTGTGCTTCGCTCCAATGCAATGGTGCGACGCCCTACATAGATTGAGGCATTAGGTGTGGTTAGCACAAAGGCCACGGCTGTGTTAGTGACGGGGTTATAAGTAAAGCTTATCAAATTCCACCAGGACTGGAGTTCCCTCTCAAAGTCACAGGCATTGTTCCAAAGAATTTTCCCAATTTTGGTGGGGAAAGTGCCTTCCTCCCCCTCTCTTAGGATCGAGGCGACCAGCGACTGCATCCATAACTGTGCCTGAACGTGACTAAGAGTCATCCTGAGTGCACTTCTAATCAATCCCTGGTGCTTTCTATTCCTTTCTTCCCATTTTGGTAATACTTTTGTTAGCAGCCACTGATTGGTTCCCAGAGCCCATAGGGAAGATGGCAGAGGCTGTTGTAATTTTGCCAGATGACTTGATGTAGTGGCTAGTTTGTTCATCAGTACCTCTGCATCAATGCTATTTCAAACTGCCAATCCCACCCCGAACACACCAGTTAGGTCTGTCTGTGTTTCTCTCTTGCAAGGTCTTTGCTTGCGCAGCCAGGTTGTCCATCCCTCGAAGGAAGTTTCCAGGAAAGGAGAACAGCCTGGCTGAATCTCTCTCGGAAATATGATTTGGCATCAGCACTTCAACACGTTTGAGAGACCATTCTGGATTGAACAGCAGCTGCTGTTGGCCTATATCCTTGGCTACATATGGTCCTCTTCCAAAACCATTGGGATTAGATACGGCTGTTGGTTTGCTGGTGACTGGGGTGGCAGGGGGTGGTGCCGTAGGTGGCACTATTGTGTCAATTCTAACCCCATCGGTTAAAGCCTTTTCTTTAGATTCCTGCTCCAGGCACACTACAAAGATTGGCTCTCTTTACGCCAACGCTCCAGTCCAGAAGAAGAAACTGTATTTCTGGGGGAAGATCTCTCTGTCTTTTTCACAGGAACCTGGGTGCCTCCCAAAATCCGGGTCTTCTCGACAGCCAACCTTGATCTCCTCTCCCATCTTTCCCCATAGCCGGGCAACCCTATCCTTGTTCTATCAGCCCCACTCAGTTCCCTGGAACGCCGCATTGTTGTGGAGAATCACTAGAGCCAGCTTTGCATTTGGGTCCACATTCCCCACGATTCCAGTGTGGCCTTTCCGAGCGTGATTCCAAGGCCGGTCATTGGGCTCTTGGTTACAGGCACCTCCAATTCGAGAGTAGTTGACAAATGGGGGAGCAGGCTAGACCTGACGCCCGCCGCCAGCTGCTCGTTACCAGGACAAACCTGGCAATTCTACTTTTCAGCTTGAGCTGAAAAAGACACCAGAGAAATGACGTTGACTAGTTCTCGCGGTGAAGCCACGACGACTACTGAGTGGCAGAGGCGGCAAGACCTGGCACCCAGCAAAGGGAGGTCGGTCTGATGGCCGGGCACAGTGGGCTAGACCTGGCATTCTGGGAGAGCTGAGGTGTGCAGACCTTCTGGCGTGGCTGGGCTGGGTAGACCTGTCATCCCGGCAGAGCAGGCTAAAGCCGGCAAGAGCCAGCGGCCACTCCAGAGCAGGGTAAACCTGGAACCCCGGTGTTGCAGGTGGACTCGCCGGCCTGCTGGAGTGGAGTAGAACATCAAAGTTCCAGTTGCCACGGAGCTCAAGCATGAGGGACAGTAACCATGGTGCCATTGTGATCTCACTGACAATGTTGTCCGGGTGCCATTGTGGCGTCACTGACAACATTGTCCGGGTGCCATTGTGATGTCACAACGGGGGACTGGGCCTGCCCGGCTAGAAGAGGGATGCGTGTGGCCCGGGACCAGCAGTTCTTGGTGGGCACTGCACTGGACAGGCTGGTGACTCCAAGAGTTGGAGTTGTAGCAGAGCTAGGGACTGCAACAATCCGCCCCTAATTGTCATGATAGTGGTGGTGATACTGCTGAGCTGGGCCATAAAGTTATCCCGTTTGATGTTATTTTATGTCGGAATGGCACTCATAATGGTAACTTGTTTGACATTATTCTATGTCGGAATGGGGCTCACGGCAGCCTGGTGTGGCTACAGATAGATGACCTGTGCAACGCATGGCGCCGAAGGGTGGGGTGGTGTTACCTGTTGTGGAGAGGTAGGAGGGGTTGGAGCGTCCCTTCTGCTCAGGGCACAAGCACCCCAGCAGAGATGGGAACCCCAGGAGATATGGGCACCCCGACAGAGATGGGTCTCCAGCAGCTGGCGTCCACAAGCAGGGCGAGTGACCAAGAAGAGCCCTGTGTGGTAGGGGGGCGCTCACAGAAAAACTGCAACAATCTGCGTGGCTCCCAAAAGTATTGCTGGAGATGCCGCAGTGCCCCACCCTTCTGCAAGGACGCAGGCAGGATAACACCAGCAGAGATTGGAACCCCAGGAGCTATGGGCACCACCACAGGGATGGGCCTGCAGCAGCCAGTGTCCACAAGCAAGGCCAGTGGCCAAGAAGAACGGTGCATGGTAGGGATGGTGCTCACAGAAACACTGCAATAAGCTCCGTGGCTCCCAAAAGCATTCCTGGAGATGCCGCAGTGCCCCACCCTTCTGTAAAGAAACAGGAAAGAGCACCTCCGCTGCTCAAGGCAGGAGAACCCCAGCAGAGATGGGAACCCCAGGAGATGTGGGCACCACTGCACAGATGGGTCCTCAGCAGCTGGCGTCCACAAGCAAGGCGAGTGACCAAGAAGAGCCCTGCGTGGTAGGGCGGCGCTCGCAGAAGTGCTGCAAGAAGCTCCGTGGCTTCCTGAAGCGTTTCTGGAGATGCCGCATTGCCCCACACTTCTGCAAGGATGCAAGAAAGAGTCCCCCCGCTGCTGAAGGCATGAGCACGCTGGCAGAAATTGGAACCCCAGGAGATATCGACACCACCATAGAGATGGGCCTGCAGTAAATGGCATCCACAAGCAAGGCGAGTGGTCAACAAGACTCCTGCGTGGTAGGGCAGCACTCGGAGAAGTGCTGCAAGAAGCTCTGTGGCTTCCTGAAGCATTTCTGGAGACACCGCAGTTCCCCACACTTGTGCAAGGATGCAGGAATGACCCACCCCCGCTGCTGAAGGCACGAGCATTCTGGCAGAGATGAGAACCCCAGGAGATATGGGCACCCAAACAGAGATGGGAACTCCAGGAGATGTGGGCACCCAAACAGAGATGGGGCCCTAGGAGCTGGTGACCGCAGGAGAGACACGTGGCCAGGTGGCCAAAAGGCTGGGCAGGGCAAGATGGCTTTTTGGCCGCCTGACCGCCTGCTGGAGACGCTGATGCTGCACTTGAAGAACAGCTTGCTATGTCCTCCTTGCCCACACACCACTATTTCCTTTGAGGTTTCTCTCATTTCAATAAAAGATTGAGGCGCTTCCTTTGGGGAAGTTACCAACTAATTCATCCTAAGGAGTATTTTTGATCCCTCCAATCTGACCTTCAACACTGGCAGGGAGGGGGCACTCACAGGTTCCCTGGGCCACCTCTGCCACTGTCTCACCATCCAACTTCAAGTCATTCCCCCTCATCCTATCACTCCAGGCCCTTGGGAAAAGTCCTTCCCCAGCTTTCCTGCAGGCCCTTCAGGTCCGGAAAGGCCGCTCTGAGGTGCCCTTTTATCTACCATGGGGCCACAAGGTTGACCTGGTCGCTTCCCACGTGGTGTAGGATACAGGGGCTTGTGGGCCAGTCCCACGTTAGCCATGGCCACGCTCCAGCACTTCATCATCTTTGTTGTATTGCGGGGCCCAACCAAAGAGAGGCTCTGAGGTGCGGCCTCAGCAGCACTGAGTACAGAGGGGCGGTTGCTTCGGACTTGACACTCGCTTGCGATCCCCTCACTGGCTTGCGAGGAATCTCATAGGACAGTCCATAGAAGCCTCAGTTCATGCACAGAAAGAAACTGCTGTAGCCCACCCCTCTACATAGTTTTGCAAGGAATTATGGAAACCAACCCCTGCTCTCCGCTGGGCAGCAAGGCTGTCCTTCCAGCGCTGCCTGCAGAGACCCTAGCGAGAGACAAGGCGCCCTGGGGAAATCCACTCGCCTTCTCTTTCAGACGGCCAGAAATAGGATGCGAGGGAACACCATCTGGGCCACAGCCTTGCACTCCCCTGCTCATCCATTTTCCCCATGGTGAGAGGTTTCCCGCGGACTGCAGGACATTTGGAAGATGATGGAGAGCGGCCTCCCTGGGACACGGTCCTGCTTACTCAGCGGCCTGTGATAGGGTACGGCACCTTCCCCACCGCTCTCTCAACTTGATCAACTGACCCATCTTTGGCTCCTCTTGTGGCTCCCTTCCCCCTCCCTCGTCACTCACTCATGCTACCATTCTAGAGTATCCAAGAAGCCGGGGGAACCGCGTAGCCCTGACGCTGGCCACCAGCTGCTCCTGACCAGGACTCACCTGCCAACTCTGCTTTTCAGGTGCGCCTGAAATAATGCCAGAGGAATGACGTTGACTAGTTCTGGCGCTGAAGTCAGGACAACTACTGAGTGGCAGAGGCGGCAAGACCTGCAACCCAGCAAAGTGAGGTCCATCTGATGGCGTGGCATAGTAGGCCAGAGGTGGTGTTCTGGGAGAGCTGAGGCGTGTAAACCTTCTGGCGTGGCCGGGCTGGGTAGAGCTGTCATCCCATCGGAACAGGCTAAACCGGCGAGTGCAAGCGGCCAATCCACAGCAGGGTAACGCTGGCAACTCAGTGTTGCAGGTAGACCTGCCGGCCCACTGGAGCGCAGTAGAACATCAAAGCTCCAGTTGCCATGGAGGTGGCACATGCCGACTGTAACCACGGTGCCATTGTGATGTCACTGGTGATGTTGTCCGGGTGCCATTGTGATGTCATAATGGGCCTCTCCCCGCCCCGCCTATAAAAGCGGGCGTGTTTGAGGCACAGATCTGCCGCATCCAGCATGGCTAGTGCCCAACGGAGCAGAAGCAGCAGTAAAAACCGCTACCCGATGGTCTTGAGGCTGCCGCGTCGTCTTGGGCTGTGGCGTCGTCTTCGCAGGTCCGTAAAGAGAAGGAATGTACGCCGCCCTAGGGCTCGCAGAGGCCGGGCAGGGGGAAGCCGGCGCCGGCGGGGGAGACGCTCCCGCCGTGGTTGAGCTGACCCCAGCACCG
Organism: Neomorphus geoffroyi; assembly: GCA_033558235.1. Classification (NCBI taxonomy): domain Eukaryota; kingdom Metazoa; phylum Chordata; class Aves; order Cuculiformes; family Neomorphidae; genus Neomorphus; species Neomorphus geoffroyi. Next base: position 237,177 of record JAUMJM010000061.1, on the reverse strand, counting down.
GCTGTGTGCGGAGCCAGTGTCCTCACGACAGGCGGACACAACCATCTCCGCAGCGCCGCACAACTACGGCCCCAACTCGATCAATAAAAAATGAGAGCATGAAAGGGTGTGTCTTTGCTTTGGTGTCCTAGCCCATGGTCTCTTGAGGGCAGCGTGTCACGGGGCTGGGCATGCGTGTCTGCTGGGGGGGGGAGGGTATGGTGCGGGTGTGGGCGTCCGTGTGTTCTGGGTGGGTGTGTCCCTGGGGGCGGGTGTTATCTTGTGGGTGGGCGTCCATGTCTGCGAGGGATCTGTGTGCCATTGCTCAACTTGCCTTTCTTCTGGGCTTGGGTATCCTGGGAGCGCACGTGTCCTGGAGCAGCGCACGTCTCCAGGGACAGAGATGCCCCAGTCGGCCGGCTAACAGCCTCCGTCTGCCCCCGGGCTCGGAGGGGAGGGTCATGAGGGGATTTGGGGTAAAAGAGCCCATTTGAGGGAAAATTGGAGGACATTTGGGGTGAAAATGGGGGTTTGGGAGGGATTTTGGAGTAAAAGTTGTATTTTGGGGGAGGGTCATGAGTGGATTTGGGGTAAAAATTTGAATTTTTGGGGATCTGGTGAGGGGATTTGGGGTAAAAAAAATATTTGAGGAGAATTTTTGGGGAGGGTCATAAGGGAATTTGGGGTAAAAGAGCCCATTGTAAGGAAAATTTGCGAACATTTGAGGTGAAAATGGGGGGTTAAGGTGTTTGGGAGGGGATTTGGGGGTAGAAATTTCATTTTTGGGGAGGGTCATGAGGGGATTAGGGGTAAAAAAACATTTTAGGGAAATTTTGACAAGATTTGGGGTGAAAATGGGGGTTTTGAAGGGTTTGGGGTGGATTTTGGGTAAAAGTTGAATTTTGGGGGATGGTCATGAGGGAATTTGGGGTAAAAATACCCCATTTGAGGGAACATTGGACGAGATTTGAGGTGAGAATAGGTTTTTGTGGGTTTGGGGGGGATTTGGGGGGTAAAAGTTGCATTTTGGGGGAGGGTCATGACGGGATTTAGGGTAAACCCCCACATTTTGGGGGAAATTTCTCAAGCCGTGAGGTGAAGGTCTCGTTTTGGGGGGAGTTTTTGAGGGGATTTGGGGTAAAATCTACATTTTTGTGCCATTTGTGAGGAGATTTGGGGAAAAGATGCGGTTTTGGGGAGGGACATGAGGGGATTTGGGGTAAAAACCCCATTTTGAGGGGAAATTCAACAAGATTTGAGGTGAAAATGGGGTTTTTGAAGGATTTGAGAGGGGATTTGGGGTAAAAGTTGCAGTTTTGGGGAGGGTCATGAGGGGATTTGGGGTAAAAAACTGCATTTTTGTGCCATTTATGAGAAGATTTGGGGTGAAAGATGCATTTTGGGGAGTTAATGAGGAGATTTGGGGTAAAAAACCCATTTTAAGGTGACATTCAACAAGATTTGGGGTGAAAATGGGGGTTTTGAAGGATCTGGGGGGGAGCTGGGGTAAAAGTTGCATTTTTGGGGGAGGATCATGAGTGGATTTGAGGTAGAAGATCCAATTTTAGGGAAAATTTGATGAGATTTGGGGTGAAAATGGGGGGGTTGAGGTTTTTTCGAGGGGAGTTGGGGTAAAAGCTGCATTTTTGAGGAGCTGGTGAGGGGATTTGGCGTAAAACCCCCCCAAAACGCTCCCAAGTGTCCCCTCCCCCTCCAGAAAAGGGTCCCAGGGTGCCCCCCTCCCCGGCCAAAACAAGGGGTCGTTCAGCCCAAAACCTGTATTTTTGCCTCAAAGCCGCGGCCGCTTTAGGACTCCCTGGGGGTCCTCGGGGGCCTCCCCAGTCCCCTCCCCCCCACATCTTGGAGGTATCTCCAGGGGTTCCACCCCGCCACGCAGCCCCCCGAGGGTCCTCGGTGTCTTCTCCAGTGGTGGCATCGCCATCGTCATCGTCACCCTCAACATCACCAATCGTTGCCGTCAGCGCCACCACCGTCACCACCATCGCTACCATCGGCGTTGTCACCATCACCACCACCCTCGCCATCTCCATCAGCATCTTCACCGTCAGCACCACCACCGTCACCACCATCACTACCGTCAGCGTTATCACCGTCACCACCACCCTCGCCATCTCCGTCATCGTCATCACCACCACGTCCACCGTCATCTCCGCCATCGTCGCCACCACCGTGTCCATCATCTTCGCCATCACCACCACCACCACCACCACCACCACCATCGTTGCCACCACCCCAATCATCATGACAACCCTCATCCCCCCAGATGTCACCGCTGCCCCCGCCTCCCCCACCGAAGGCTCTTGCCCGTGTTGGCGCTCCCAGAAGACCCGGAAGGGCACTCCGTGCCCGGGCACGATGACATCGGCCACGGCCAGCGCCCATCGCCGGCTCCGCTCTTGCCATGTTGGGTCTTCGCTCAACGCCCTCCACTCTTCCTCATCGTTCTCCTTCTCAAACAAGTCCCCGGCCACCACCACCATCCCCAAGGAGGTGTCGCGCGTCACCAGGCTGACGTGGCTTCTCGTGTGACCCGGGATGGGCACCACCTCCAGGTGCCCGGGGTGGAGAACATAGGGGACCCCGTTGGCCAACCCGTTGGGTTGGGAGCACCCATGGCCACGACTGACGTCGAAGCCCAACACCAAGGTGGCTGCGGGGAAGAGGTTGACGTTACCGACGTCAGAGTGGCCGTGGGTGCAGACGACGTGGGTGACGTCGCTCGGGGTCACCCCTTGCTGAGCCAAGAGCTGGAGGAGCCGGTGGTGGTCCCAGGGTCCCCCCTGTCCACCACGGCGGTGAGAGGCCCCCCCCAGACCAAGGTGACGGAGCCGTCGGCACGGAAGTTCCCGTCGGGGTGGGGGACGTTGTAACCTTCTTGGAGGACACGGACACTGTAGGGGGTCCCCACCACCTCCTGCACCCCCAGAGGGGACGTCCTCACCCCCGGGGCATCGGGGTGGGCACGGCAGGGGGGGCACAGGGGTCCTGGAGGGGTCAAAGCAGGGGTTGGAGGTCACTGGGGGGGGGTTGGGGGCTCCGGGGGGGGGGAGTAAAGGGGGGGTTTGGGGGGTCACAGGGGTGTTTTAGGGGTCTGGGAGAGGTCGAAGGGGGGGGTTGGGGTTCTGGGAGGGGCCAAAGGGGGGGGATTGGGGGTCACAGGGGGGGGTTGGGGGGTCCTAGAGGGGTCACAGGGGGGTTTTGAGGGTCTGGGAGGGGTCAAAGCGGGGGTTGGAGGTCACTGGGGGGGGTTGGGGGGTCTTGAAGGGATCAAAGGGAGGTTTGGAGGTCACTGGGGGGAGGTTGGGGGGTTTGGTGGAGGTCAAAGGAGGGGGTTGGGGGGGGTCCTGGAGGTCACAGAGGGGGTTTTGGAGGCAATGGGGAGTTGGGGGGCTCTTAGAGAGGTCAAAGTGTGTGGGGGTCAAACAGGGGGGTTGGAGGTCATAGAGGGGGTTTGGGAGTCACAGGGTGGGTTTGAGGGCTCCTGGAGGGGTCAAAGGGGGGCGTTGGGGGTCACGGGAGGGATTGGGGGTCTGGGAGGGGTCAAAGGGAGGGGTTGGGGGTCACAGGGGGGGTTTGGGGAGTCAAACAGGGAGGTTTGGAGGTCATAGAGGGGGTTTTGTGGGTCACAGGGCGGGGTTGGGGGTCACAGGGGGGGTTGAGGGGGGAGTATTGTCCTGAAGGTCACAGGATGGATTTGGGTGATCAAACGGGGAGGTTGGAGGTCACGGGGAGGATTGCGGGGTCCTGAAGGGGTCAAAGAGGGGGGGGTTTGTAAGTCAAGGCGGGGGGGGGGGGTTGGGGGTCACCCCCCAAATCCTTTCTGTGACCCGTTTGACCTCCCCAACACCCCCCTTGACCCCCTCAACCCCTCTGTGACCTCTAAGACCCCCCCAAACCTTCCGTGACCCCCAAGACCCCCCCGTGACCTCTGAGACCCCCCCAACCCTCCATTTGACCCCCCAGACCCTCCCTTTGAGCCCCCCAAAACCCTCTGGGACCCCCAGAGCCCCCGTGACCACAAGACCCCCCCAACCCTCCCTGTGACCCCCAAACCCCCCCTTTGACCCCTCCAGGATACTCCAACCCCCCCCGTGACCCCCAAGCCCCCCCTCTGACCTTTCCCAGACCCCCAACTCCCCCCGTGACCCCCAACCCCCCCCCTTTGACCCCTCCAAGACCCCCCAAAGCCCCCCCGGGACCCCCAAACCTCTGTGACCTCTAAGCCCCCCCAAACCCCCCCTTTGACCCCCCAACCCCCCTTCAACCCCCCTTGTGACCTCTAAGACCCCCCGAACCCACCCCAATGCCCCCCGCCCCCCGTGACCCCGCCCCACCCGCTGGCCCCGCCCCACGCAGGCCCCTCCCCCTCCACGCTGGCTCCGCCCCCTCCTGTCTTCCAGCTCCGCCCCTGCCGCAGCGCCAGGTCCTGGCAGCTCCATCCGGGCATCGGGGACACCGGGGACACCTGGAGCACCGGGAGCAGTGCGGGCACTGGGGGTACCAGGGGGGCACTGGGGGCACTGGGAGGACCCCCTCCCCCCCCCTAAAAAAAGGGTCCAAAGTTCCCCCTCCCCCCCCCAAAAAAAAGGGTCCCAAAGGTCCCCTCCCCCCCAAAAAAAACCCGGGGTCGTTTAGCACACTCACCATGGGTTGGCAGGACCCCTGTTGCACAGGGACACTGGGAGGGCACAGGGACACTGGGGGGGCACAGGGGGCAGAGGGATGGGGGGACAGAGGGACACTGGGGGGGCCACAGGGACACTGGGGGGGCATGGGTGGCACAGGGAACATAGGAGTGGCACAGGGACACTGGGGGGGGGCACAGGGACACTGGGGGGCACAGAGTCACTGGGGGGGCACAGGGACACTGAGGGGGGCACAGGGGGCAGAGGGATGGGGGGCCACAGGGTGACTGGGGGGGGCACAGGGACACTGGGGGGGCATGGGGGGCACAGGGAGGGGGGGAGGGTTGGGGGTTGTGGGGGCATTTGGGGGGGGTTGGCCCCCCCTCACTCACAGCCGCTCAGCGTGGGCGAAATCCGAGTTAGCTTTCTGGATCCGAGTCACGGCACCAATGGTTCGCTAAAAGTTTATTTCAGACAGGAAAGCAAAGGCAGCACTGGGTGGCCGGGAAGGCGCAGCCTCATCCAGGCTCCCAAAAGTTTGGGTAACTCAGGCAGTCTTTTATCCCCTTCTTGAAGTCCCCCTTGTTGGGTTCGGCAGTGACACAAACAATAAGGCTTCGCCTCGTTCTTTCTTGGACAGTAGGATTTGTGCCTGGAACAGTGGGGCCGCTTTCTCCTGTGATCCTTTGGTTTGATCAGCAAATTATTCTTTATTTCTCACATCCCTGACAAGACCGAGCTCTGGGAAGGACTTGCGGAGCACCAGGGAAAGCGAGGTGTTCCTGAATTGTGACCCTGCAAGGAAGAGTGTCCCAGAGGAAAAGGTGACCCTGAGGAGCGCACGGGCTGACAAAGGCCCCGCAATGCCAGGAGAGGCTGTGAGGAGGCAGCAGGCAAAGGGACATAAGACTGGAGAGTGTTTCAGGACACTCTCTTGGAAAGCCCACAGGCAGGACCTGCTGTAGCCCTCCCTTGCCCTTTGTGCCGCTGCAGACACCCCATTGTCCTGCCCAGCCTTGTCCCTGCCTCCTGAGCCATCTGGGAAGGTGGAAAGGGGCTCAGCAGTAGTCACCCCCATCCAGCTGGCTCTGCTTCTCACCCCAAACAGCATGACCAGGGCAGAGTCACCCACAGCCCCAGGGCATCACAGCTCCTCCCTCTACAAAGGGGTACCACCACCTCCAAACCCTGAGGGAACCAGGAGTGGCCAGGACACAGCTCCGAGGGTGCGGGGTGCAGAGCCCAGAGCTGCAGGTGCAGCAGAGAGGAGGCTGCTTTGTGCCCCTGGTGGTAGGGACAGACTGGGCAGGTGCCCCAGGGCACCAGGTCTCTCACATTGCCAGGTCCAGCCCTGGGCACTCACCCCAGCTGATGCCTGAGCTTTGCTCTCTGCCCATCTTCTTCCCCCGATGGGCTCGATCCCTGCATCAGGTGAAGAGTCAGCAACAAAAAGGCACTGCAGAGCCCTTTATTTTCTTTACGCAGGCAGAGAACGTGGCTCCTCATTTACCCAGCTACTCAATCCGGAGAGGAAATTCCACAACGATATAAAAAAGGAATGACAACAGCATCTAAGCTCAACAAATCCCACCATCAATACCAACACCCACACAAAACCCATCCGGTTATCAGATTGCACACGGAGTCCTGGATCTTCTGGTTTCTCAAGCTGTAGATGAGGGGGGTCAGTGCTGGAGGCACCACCAAGTACAGAACTGACACCACCGGCTCCAGGGATGGGGTGGAGATGGAGGGGAGCACGTGGAAAAGGCTTTGTGCTCTCCCTGCTCCGAGGGGATCCTCAGCACTGCCCTGAAGATCTGCACAGAGGACACCACAATGAAAACAAAACATGGGGTTCCGTCCTGGTTGTATTTTGTCAGCTTATCCATGATCCCACCAACCATCAGGCCACGGCTTTTGTTTTACCAATACACGATGCTTTGGTACCCGCCACATATCCAGTCATTGTGTTAGGCTTGAGTGCCAACGGAGCTCTGCTCGGTCCCCTTAGAGCGTAGAGTATGGGCCCCAAAGATCCACAAGCATTGACTTGAGAGAACAGCACCATCAAAGCCTAAGACATTTGTCTTGACACTGAACAAAACGTTTGCCATTGGGAAGCCCCAAAACTGCACTTGTCTATATTGGTGAAGGTTCTGTTTGCATAAGGACTCTTTGTGATCCCATACTCGTAGACAAGATTACCGGACAGTGGAGATCAGGTTGTAACAGCCAGGCCCTCTGGAGGCAGGAGGCACAGATGGACACCTTTCCCACTCGGAGCAAAGCAGGTGTCAGAGCTCTGCTCTCCCAGTTCTGCAACGAGGCTCTGTAACCTCCCTGTCTCCTGCAAGGCACAGCCCTGTGCTCTGTCCCCACAGCAGCGGAGGAGCCAGCCAGGGTCCCATCCTGAGGAGGGCTATTGCTGGCAGCCTTCCCAAGAGGGATCCTGGCTGCTAAGAAGAAAGGAAAAGGTTTTTTTCCAGATGCCAGCCATGCTGCCTTCTGAAGGGCAATGGAAGAGTAGTGGGCAGGAGGCTGACAGATGCAGCTGCCTGGGGATGAGGACTGTGTCTGGGATGCAAAGCGGGTCTATTTGCACAGGGTTGGGCGGGGATGGAATAGAGGATGCTGAGCTGGGATGGGGTATGGGACGCTGATCAGGCAAGGGGCTATTGGATGCTGAGTGGGGATGGTGTACGGGATGCTGAGCTGGGATGGTGAATGAAATGCTGAGTGAGGATTGTGTTTACGATGTTGAGCAGGGATGGTGTAGGAGGTGCTGAGTGAGTGTGGTGTATGGGATGCGGTGTGGGCGTGGGGTATGCGATGCTTAACAGGGATGCTGTATGGGGTGCTGCAGCTGCACAGCTCTGCCCCATGGCTTTGCCCCACAGCACTGTGGTCCAGACAGCTCTGCCTCACAGCTCTACTCCACGGCGCTGTTGCCTTGGCAACTCTGCCCCACGCCTCTTCCCATGGTGCTTGGGACATCAACAGCCCTGCCCTACAGCTCTGCTCCAAGGTAGACCCCACTGCACGATGGGTCCCACAGCTCTGTGGGCCTCATCATCACACCATGACAGCCAAGTACCACTGAAATTGGTGCAAAAGAGTCTGGACAAAACTTGAGCGCAGTCACTAATAGGGGGTTGGATGTTTTAAAAGTCAGTCGCTTGTCAAATATATGCTCATAAACAAATGACTTGGTTAGAGACCCGCTTGGCCAATTAGACACACACAAATCCACGCGGCCAGATGAGATCCATCCCAGGACGAGGAGAAAGCCGGCAGACGAGCTCGCTAAGCCGCTCTCCATCATTTCTCAACAGTCCTGGCTCACTGGAGAGGTCCCGGATGACTGGAAGTTGGCCAACGTGACACCCATCCACAAGAAGGGCTGTAGGGACAATCCAGTGTCATGGTCCACTCAGGGACTCGTGATGATTTGTTTACCTGGATCTCAAAGCGCAAAATTAAGGCAACCCAAATGCCAAGGGCTTATAATTCAATCAAAGAGTAACTTCATTATTTTGCCCGTAAAGTGGCACGCGATAGACAGAGTGGGGAAAAGGGGAGGAACAAGGAGGAAAGAGGATTATAGCTGCCACCACGGATCCAAAGGCGTCCCTATGGTCCCGGGCTCCGAGCAGCATCCTGCCGGTCCTCAGTCGAGACTTGTCGTCATGATGGGCGATCCGTGATCCAGAGGTGGGGAGATCTCAGCTGGGGTTGGGTTAGGAACCATCTTTTATGCTCAGCAACAGCACCTCGCACCTCCTCTCTCCCATGGATTGAGGCCAATCTCCGCCTTCATTTCGCAATCCAGGCTGGACTGCGCAGGCCCCAAATGTTCTCGCGCTACCCGAGGAGGTGGTAAAGTCCAGCGAGCGGAGCATGACAACGGGTTACGCTGATCAGTCCCCAGAAATCACTAGCATAAGATGGAGCTCAGAGGTGAGGTCACCTTCTTTCTTTGCACAGGCCCAGTACTTTCTTGAATCTCCTCCAGGCCAAAAGACAAAACCATCTCGGTTTCACTGCAAGCTGCCCAACTCCTTATCAGTGTAGCCTTGATGGATTTATGAAAGCTGCCGGGCCTACAAAGTCCTTCTCTGCACAACCCGAGTGGAGGAGCACACAGAACTGCCAGGCTCGCACAGTTCCCACAGAGTCCAATTGCCAAATCCACCCCCCCCCCCGCAAGATGTCCAAGGCTAACCACATCTCCAAGTTACAGCTCTGCAGCCTAAACCAAGGCTTCTCTAAAGTCTCACATCATTCCCCCCTGTCTCATCATCCCAGGCAAATTCTTTGGCCTTCATCCATCATGTGTCTCTCCAGGGCAATTGTCTGGTGCACGGCATCAAGGACCAATGTTAAGTGTGCCTCTCGTTTCATCGTTCTCCAGCTCAAAACATAGAATCCTACAGACAAAACTAAACAAAGGAGAATTAACATCAAGAGAATGACAAGAGGGTGAGAGAGGACGCTGTTCAGGACACCGGTAGCCGTAGGGCAACATCCAAAAAGCGTGTCCCACCATCTATTTCTCCATCCTGCTCCACTCCTTTCAAAACACGGTGAATTTCTTCCACATTGGGGTGAACAGTTATCAGAGATTTTTGCCCCTTTTCTGGCATCTCCTCCAAAATCCTGATCAAACCTGGATGCTGTACCAATTGCTTCACTAAAGAAAGGTTTATTCCAGCAGAGCTAGGTAGGAGTTTGTGGAAGGTGTATAATGAGATTGGAAGAGCTGGTGAGACATAAGAGGTCCTGAATAAGAGATATCACACCCTTGGATTTGAAGGAAATTACAAATACAAGAATTGGAGTGATTCCAACTTTCTACCCTTACCATATTCCCTACAATAACAGCACACACAGCCCTCACACACCAAGGTATCTAAGGACTGTCTCACGGTTAAGGTTAGGATGAATCTCAAAATGACAACCCTTCTCTTCAGTATCTAGACAAACCTCTTGAGCACTGAGTGCATTGCCTTCGCTGATTACCCCTCTTGTTCCCGCACGATGCAGGGTTCTAAATCTACGGTCTGCCACTTCCCATCGCCTTTTCAGACCCAGACTCTGTGCTCGGCAGGACAGAGTACAGCTCCACTGTGCTTCGCTCCAATGCAATGGTGCGACGCCCTACATAGATTGAGGCATTAGGTGTGGTTAGCACAAAGGCCACGGCTGTGTTAGTGACGGGGTTATAAGTAAAGCTTATCAAATTCCACCAGGACTGGAGTTCCCTCTCAAAGTCACAGGCATTGTTCCAAAGAATTTTCCCAATTTTGGTGGGGAAAGTGCCTTCCTCCCCCTCTCTTAGGATCGAGGCGACCAGCGACTGCATCCATAACTGTGCCTGAACGTGACTAAGAGTCATCCTGAGTGCACTTCTAATCAATCCCTGGTGCTTTCTATTCCTTTCTTCCCATTTTGGTAATACTTTTGTTAGCAGCCACTGATTGGTTCCCAGAGCCCATAGGGAAGATGGCAGAGGCTGTTGTAATTTTGCCAGATGACTTGATGTAGTGGCTAGTTTGTTCATCAGTACCTCTGCATCAATGCTATTTCAAACTGCCAATCCCACCCCGAACACACCAGTTAGGTCTGTCTGTGTTTCTCTCTTGCAAGGTCTTTGCTTGCGCAGCCAGGTTGTCCATCCCTCGAAGGAAGTTTCCAGGAAAGGAGAACAGCCTGGCTGAATCTCTCTCGGAAATATGATTTGGCATCAGCACTTCAACACGTTTGAGAGACCATTCTGGATTGAACAGCAGCTGCTGTTGGCCTATATCCTTGGCTACATATGGTCCTCTTCCAAAACCATTGGGATTAGATACGGCTGTTGGTTTGCTGGTGACTGGGGTGGCAGGGGGTGGTGCCGTAGGTGGCACTATTGTGTCAATTCTAACCCCATCGGTTAAAGCCTTTTCTTTAGATTCCTGCTCCAGGCACACTACAAAGATTGGCTCTCTTTACGCCAACGCTCCAGTCCAGAAGAAGAAACTGTATTTCTGGGGGAAGATCTCTCTGTCTTTTTCACAGGAACCTGGGTGCCTCCCAAAATCCGGGTCTTCTCGACAGCCAACCTTGATCTCCTCTCCCATCTTTCCCCATAGCCGGGCAACCCTATCCTTGTTCTATCAGCCCCACTCAGTTCCCTGGAACGCCGCATTGTTGTGGAGAATCACTAGAGCCAGCTTTGCATTTGGGTCCACATTCCCCACGATTCCAGTGTGGCCTTTCCGAGCGTGATTCCAAGGCCGGTCATTGGGCTCTTGGTTACAGGCACCTCCAATTCGAGAGTAGTTGACAAATGGGGGAGCAGGCTAGACCTGACGCCCGCCGCCAGCTGCTCGTTACCAGGACAAACCTGGCAATTCTACTTTTCAGCTTGAGCTGAAAAAGACACCAGAGAAATGACGTTGACTAGTTCTCGCGGTGAAGCCACGACGACTACTGAGTGGCAGAGGCGGCAAGACCTGGCACCCAGCAAAGGGAGGTCGGTCTGATGGCCGGGCACAGTGGGCTAGACCTGGCATTCTGGGAGAGCTGAGGTGTGCAGACCTTCTGGCGTGGCTGGGCTGGGTAGACCTGTCATCCCGGCAGAGCAGGCTAAAGCCGGCAAGAGCCAGCGGCCACTCCAGAGCAGGGTAAACCTGGAACCCCGGTGTTGCAGGTGGACTCGCCGGCCTGCTGGAGTGGAGTAGAACATCAAAGTTCCAGTTGCCACGGAGCTCAAGCATGAGGGACAGTAACCATGGTGCCATTGTGATCTCACTGACAATGTTGTCCGGGTGCCATTGTGGCGTCACTGACAACATTGTCCGGGTGCCATTGTGATGTCACAACGGGGGACTGGGCCTGCCCGGCTAGAAGAGGGATGCGTGTGGCCCGGGACCAGCAGTTCTTGGTGGGCACTGCACTGGACAGGCTGGTGACTCCAAGAGTTGGAGTTGTAGCAGAGCTAGGGACTGCAACAATCCGCCCCTAATTGTCATGATAGTGGTGGTGATACTGCTGAGCTGGGCCATAAAGTTATCCCGTTTGATGTTATTTTATGTCGGAATGGCACTCATAATGGTAACTTGTTTGACATTATTCTATGTCGGAATGGGGCTCACGGCAGCCTGGTGTGGCTACAGATAGATGACCTGTGCAACGCATGGCGCCGAAGGGTGGGGTGGTGTTACCTGTTGTGGAGAGGTAGGAGGGGTTGGAGCGTCCCTTCTGCTCAGGGCACAAGCACCCCAGCAGAGATGGGAACCCCAGGAGATATGGGCACCCCGACAGAGATGGGTCTCCAGCAGCTGGCGTCCACAAGCAGGGCGAGTGACCAAGAAGAGCCCTGTGTGGTAGGGGGGCGCTCACAGAAAAACTGCAACAATCTGCGTGGCTCCCAAAAGTATTGCTGGAGATGCCGCAGTGCCCCACCCTTCTGCAAGGACGCAGGCAGGATAACACCAGCAGAGATTGGAACCCCAGGAGCTATGGGCACCACCACAGGGATGGGCCTGCAGCAGCCAGTGTCCACAAGCAAGGCCAGTGGCCAAGAAGAACGGTGCATGGTAGGGATGGTGCTCACAGAAACACTGCAATAAGCTCCGTGGCTCCCAAAAGCATTCCTGGAGATGCCGCAGTGCCCCACCCTTCTGTAAAGAAACAGGAAAGAGCACCTCCGCTGCTCAAGGCAGGAGAACCCCAGCAGAGATGGGAACCCCAGGAGATGTGGGCACCACTGCACAGATGGGTCCTCAGCAGCTGGCGTCCACAAGCAAGGCGAGTGACCAAGAAGAGCCCTGCGTGGTAGGGCGGCGCTCGCAGAAGTGCTGCAAGAAGCTCCGTGGCTTCCTGAAGCGTTTCTGGAGATGCCGCATTGCCCCACACTTCTGCAAGGATGCAAGAAAGAGTCCCCCCGCTGCTGAAGGCATGAGCACGCTGGCAGAAATTGGAACCCCAGGAGATATCGACACCACCATAGAGATGGGCCTGCAGTAAATGGCATCCACAAGCAAGGCGAGTGGTCAACAAGACTCCTGCGTGGTAGGGCAGCACTCGGAGAAGTGCTGCAAGAAGCTCTGTGGCTTCCTGAAGCATTTCTGGAGACACCGCAGTTCCCCACACTTGTGCAAGGATGCAGGAATGACCCACCCCCGCTGCTGAAGGCACGAGCATTCTGGCAGAGATGAGAACCCCAGGAGATATGGGCACCCAAACAGAGATGGGAACTCCAGGAGATGTGGGCACCCAAACAGAGATGGGGCCCTAGGAGCTGGTGACCGCAGGAGAGACACGTGGCCAGGTGGCCAAAAGGCTGGGCAGGGCAAGATGGCTTTTTGGCCGCCTGACCGCCTGCTGGAGACGCTGATGCTGCACTTGAAGAACAGCTTGCTATGTCCTCCTTGCCCACACACCACTATTTCCTTTGAGGTTTCTCTCATTTCAATAAAAGATTGAGGCGCTTCCTTTGGGGAAGTTACCAACTAATTCATCCTAAGGAGTATTTTTGATCCCTCCAATCTGACCTTCAACACTGGCAGGGAGGGGGCACTCACAGGTTCCCTGGGCCACCTCTGCCACTGTCTCACCATCCAACTTCAAGTCATTCCCCCTCATCCTATCACTCCAGGCCCTTGGGAAAAGTCCTTCCCCAGCTTTCCTGCAGGCCCTTCAGGTCCGGAAAGGCCGCTCTGAGGTGCCCTTTTATCTACCATGGGGCCACAAGGTTGACCTGGTCGCTTCCCACGTGGTGTAGGATACAGGGGCTTGTGGGCCAGTCCCACGTTAGCCATGGCCACGCTCCAGCACTTCATCATCTTTGTTGTATTGCGGGGCCCAACCAAAGAGAGGCTCTGAGGTGCGGCCTCAGCAGCACTGAGTACAGAGGGGCGGTTGCTTCGGACTTGACACTCGCTTGCGATCCCCTCACTGGCTTGCGAGGAATCTCATAGGACAGTCCATAGAAGCCTCAGTTCATGCACAGAAAGAAACTGCTGTAGCCCACCCCTCTACATAGTTTTGCAAGGAATTATGGAAACCAACCCCTGCTCTCCGCTGGGCAGCAAGGCTGTCCTTCCAGCGCTGCCTGCAGAGACCCTAGCGAGAGACAAGGCGCCCTGGGGAAATCCACTCGCCTTCTCTTTCAGACGGCCAGAAATAGGATGCGAGGGAACACCATCTGGGCCACAGCCTTGCACTCCCCTGCTCATCCATTTTCCCCATGGTGAGAGGTTTCCCGCGGACTGCAGGACATTTGGAAGATGATGGAGAGCGGCCTCCCTGGGACACGGTCCTGCTTACTCAGCGGCCTGTGATAGGGTACGGCACCTTCCCCACCGCTCTCTCAACTTGATCAACTGACCCATCTTTGGCTCCTCTTGTGGCTCCCTTCCCCCTCCCTCGTCACTCACTCATGCTACCATTCTAGAGTATCCAAGAAGCCGGGGGAACCGCGTAGCCCTGACGCTGGCCACCAGCTGCTCCTGACCAGGACTCACCTGCCAACTCTGCTTTTCAGGTGCGCCTGAAATAATGCCAGAGGAATGACGTTGACTAGTTCTGGCGCTGAAGTCAGGACAACTACTGAGTGGCAGAGGCGGCAAGACCTGCAACCCAGCAAAGTGAGGTCCATCTGATGGCGTGGCATAGTAGGCCAGAGGTGGTGTTCTGGGAGAGCTGAGGCGTGTAAACCTTCTGGCGTGGCCGGGCTGGGTAGAGCTGTCATCCCATCGGAACAGGCTAAACCGGCGAGTGCAAGCGGCCAATCCACAGCAGGGTAACGCTGGCAACTCAGTGTTGCAGGTAGACCTGCCGGCCCACTGGAGCGCAGTAGAACATCAAAGCTCCAGTTGCCATGGAGGTGGCACATGCCGACTGTAACCACGGTGCCATTGTGATGTCACTGGTGATGTTGTCCGGGTGCCATTGTGATGTCATAATGGGCCTCTCCCCGCCCCGCCTATAAAAGCGGGCGTGTTTGAGGCACAGATCTGCCGCATCCAGCATGGCTAGTGCCCAACGGAGCAGAAGCAGCAGTAAAAACCGCTACCCGATGGTCTTGAGGCTGCCGCGTCGTCTTGGGCTGTGGCGTCGTCTTCGCAGGTCCGTAAAGAGAAGGAATGTACGCCGCCCTAGGGCTCGCAGAGGCCGGGCAGGGGGAAGCCGGCGCCGGCGGGGGAGACGCTCCCGCCGTGGTTGAGCTGACCCCAGCACCGGCTGTGTGCGGAGCCAGTGTCCTCACGACAGGCGGACACAACCATCTCCGCAGCGCCGCACAACTACGGCCCCAACTCGATCAATAAAAAATGAGAGCATGAAAGGGTGTGTCTTTGCTTTGGTGTCCTAGCCCATGGTCTCTTGAGGGCAGCGTGTCACGGGGCTGGGCATGCGTGTCTGCTGGGGGGGGGAGGGTATGGTGCGGGTGTGGGCGTCCGTGTGTTCTGGGTGGGTGTGTCCCTGGGGGCGGGTGTTATCTTGTGGGTGGGCGTCCATGTCTGCGAGGGATCTGTGTGCCATTGCTCAACTTGCCTTTCTTCTGGGCTTGGGTATCCTGGGAGCGCACGTGTCCTGGAGCAGCGCACGTCTCCAGGGACAGAGATGCCCCAGTCGGCCGGCTAACAGCCTCCGTCTGCCCCCGGGCTCGGAGGGGAGGGTCATGAGGGGATTTGGGGTAAAAGAGCCCATTTGAGGGAAAATTGGAGGACATTTGGGGTGAAAATGGGGGTTTGGGAGGGATTTTGGAGTAAAAGTTGTATTTTGGGGGAGGGTCATGAGTGGATTTGGGGTAAAAATTTGAATTTTTGGGGATCTGGTGAGGGGATTTGGGGTAAAAAAAATATTTGAGGAGAATTTTTGGGGAGGGTCATAAGGGAATTTGGGGTAAAAGAGCCCATTGTAAGGAAAATTTGCGAACATTTGAGGTGAAAATGGGGGGTTAAGGTGTTTGGGAGGGGATTTGGGGGTAGAAATTTCATTTTTGGGGAGGGTCATGAGGGGATTAGGGGTAAAAAAAACATTTTAGGGAAATTTTGACAAGATTTGGGGTGAAAATGGGGGTTTTGAAGGGTTTGGGGTGGATTTTGGGTAAAAGTTGAATTTTGGGGGATGGTCATGAGGGAATTTGGGGTAAAAATACCCCATTTGAGGGAACATTGGACGAGATTTGAGGTGAGAATAGGTTTTTGTGGGTTTGGGGGGGATTTGGGGGGTAAAAGTTGCATTTTGGGGGAGGGTCATGACGGGATTTAGGGTAAACCCCCACATTTTGGGGGAAATTTCTCAAGCCGTGAGGTGAAGGTCTCGTTTTGGGGGGAGTTTTTGAGGGGATTTGGGGTAAAATCTACATTTTTGTGCCATTTGTGAGGAGGTTTGGGGAAAAGATGCGGTTTTGGGGAGGGACATGAGGGGATTTGGGGTAAAAACCCCATTTTGAGGGGAAATTCAACAAGATTTGAGGTGAAAATGGGGTTTTTGAAGGATTTGAGAGGGGATTTGGGGTAAAAGTTGCAGTTTTGGGGAGGGTCATGAGGGGATTTGGGGTAAAAAACTGCATTTTTGTGCCATTTATGAGAAGATTTGGGGTGAAAGATGCATTTTGGGGAGTTAATGAGGAGATTTGGGGTAAAAAACCCATTTTAAGGTGACATTCAACAAGATTTGGGGTGAAAATGGGGGTTTTGAAGGATCTGGGGGGGAGCTGGGGTAAAAGTTGCATTTTTGGGGGAGGATCATGAGTGGATTTGAGGTAGAAGATCCAATTTTAGGGAAAATTTGATGAGATTTGGGGTGAAAATGGGGGGGTTGAGGTTTTTTCGAGGGGAGTTGGGGTAAAAGCTGCATTTTTGAGGAGCTGGTGAGGGGATTTGGCGTAAAACCCCCCCAAAACGCTCCCAAGTGTCCCCTCCCCCTCCAGAAAAGGGTCCCAGGGTGCCCCCCTCCCCGGCCAAAACAAGGGGTCGTTCAGCCCAAAACCTGTATTTTTGCCTCAAAGCCGCGGCCGCTTTAGGACTCCCTGGGGGTCCTCGGGGGCCTCCCCAGTCCCCTCCCCCCCACATCTTGGAGGTATCTCCAGGGGTTCCACCCCGCCACGCAGCCCCCCGAGGGTCCTCGGTGTCTTCTCCAGTGGTGGCATCGCCATCGTCATCGTCACCCTCAACATCACCAATCGTTGCCGTCAGCGCCACCACCGTCACCACCATCGCTACCATCGGCGTTGTCACCATCACCACCACCCTCGCCATCTCCATCAGCATCTTCACCGTCAGCACCACCACCGTCACCACCATCACTACCGTCAGCGTTATCACCGTCACCACCACCCTCGCCATCTCCGTCATCGTCATCACCACCACATCCACCGTCATCTCCGCCATCGTCGCCACCACCGTGTCCATCATCTTCGCCATCACCACCACCACCACCATCGTTGCCACCACCATCACCACCACCACCACCACCACCACCACCACCACCATCGTTGCCACCACCCCAATCATCATGACAACCCTCATCCCCCCAGATGTCACCGCTGCCCCCGCCTCCCCCACCGAAGGCTCTTGCCCGTGTTGGCGCTCCCAGAAGACCCGGAAGGGCACTCCGTGCCCGGGCACGATGACATCGGCCACGGCCAGCGCCCATCGCCGGCTCCGCTCTTGCCATGTTGGGTCTTCGCTCAACGCCCTCCACTCTTCCTCATCGTTCTCCTTCTCAAACAAGTCCCCGGCCACCACCACCATCCCCAAGGAGGTGTCGCGCGTCACCAGGCTGACGTGGCTTCTCGTGTGACCCGGGATGGGCACCACCTCCAGGTGCCCGGGGTGGAGAACATAGGGGACCCCGTTGGCCAACCCGTTGGGTTGGGAGCACCCATGGCCACGACTGACGTCGAAGCCCAACACCAAGGTGGCTGCGGGGAAGAGGTTGACGTTACCGACGTCAGAGTGGCCGTGGGTGCAGACGACGTGGGTGACGTCGCTCGGGGTCACCCCTTGCTGAGCCAAGAGCTGGAGGAGCCGGTGGTGGTCCCAGGGTCCCCCCTGTCCACCACGGCGGTGAGAGGCCCCCCCCAGACCAAGGTGACGGAGCCGTCGGCACGGAAGTTCCCGTCGGGGTGGGGGACGTTGTAACCTTCTTGGAGGACACGGACACTGTAGGGGGTCCCCACCACCTCCTGCACCCCCAGAGGGGACGTCCTCACCCCCGGGGCATCGGGGTGGGCACGGCAGGGGGGGCACAGGGGTCCTGGAGGGGTCAAAGCAGGGGTTGGAGGTCACTGGGGGGGGGGTTGGGGGCTCCGGGGGGGGGGAGTAAAGGGGGGGTTTGGGGGGTCACAGGGGTGTTTTAGGGGTCTGGGAGAGGTCGAAGGGGGGGGTTGGGGTTCTGGGAGGGGCCAAAGGGGGGGGATTGGGGGTCACAGGGGGGGGTTGGGGGGTCCTAGAGGGGTCACAGGGGGGTTTTGAGGGTCTGGGAGGGGTCAAAGCGGGGGTTGGAGGTCACTGGGGGGGGTTGGGGGGTCTTGAAGGGATCAAAGGGAGGTTTGGAGGTCACTGGGGGGAGGTTGGGGGGTTTGGTGGAGGTCAAAGGAGGGGGTTGGGGGGGGTCCTGGAGGTCACAGAGGGGGTTTTGGAGGCAATGGGGAGTTGGGGGGCTCTTAGAGAGGTCAAAGTGTGTGGGGGTCAAACAGGGGGGTTGGAGGTCATAGAGGGGGTTTGGGAGTCACAGGGTGGGTTTGAGGGCTCCTGGAGGGGTCAAAGGGGGGCGTTGGGGGTCACGGGAGGGATTGGGGGTCTGGGAGGGGTCAAAGGGAGGGGTTGGGGGTCACAGGGGGGGTTTGGGGAGTCAAACAGGGAGGTTTGGAGGTCATAGAGGGGGTTTTGTGGGTCACAGGGCGGGGTTGGGGGTCACAGGGGGGGTTGAGGGGGGAGTATTGTCCTGAAGGTCACAGGATGGATTTGGGTGATCAAACGGGGAGGTTGGAGGTCACGGGGAGGATTGCGGGGTCCTGAAGGGGTCAAAGAGGGGGGGGTTTGTAAGTCAAGGCGGGGGGGGGGGGTTGGGGGTCACCCCCCAAATCCTTTCTGTGACCCGTTTGACCTCCCCAACACCCCCCTTGACCCCCTCAACCCCTCTGTGACCTCTAAGACCCCCCCAAACCTTCCGTGACCCCCAAGACCCCCCCGTGACCTCTGAGACCCCCCCAACCCTCCATTTGACCCCCCAGACCCTCCCTTTGAGCCCCCCAAAACCCTCTGGGACCCCCAGAGCCCCCGTGACCACAAGACCCCCCCAACCCTCCCTGTGACCCCCAAACCCCCCCTTTGACCCCTCCAGGATACTCCAACCCCCCCCGTGACCCCCAAGCCCCCCCTCTGACCTTTCCCAGACCCCCAACTCCCCCCGTGACCCCCAACCCCCCCCCTTTGACCCCTCCAAGACCCCCCAAAGCCCCCCCGGGACCCCCAAACCTCTGTGACCTCTAAGCCCCCCCAAACCCCCCCTTTGACCCCCCAACCCCCCTTCAACCCCCCCTTGTGACCTCTAAGACCCCCCGAACCCACCCCAATGCCCCCCGCCCCCCGTGACCCCGCCCCACCCGCTGGCCCCGCCCCACGCAGGCCCCTCCCCCTCCACGCTGGCTCCGCCCCCTCCTGTCTTCCAGCTCCGCCCCTGCCGCAGCGCCAGGTCCTGGCAGCTCCATCCGGGCATCGGGGACACCGGGGACACCTGGAGCACCGGGAGCAGTGCGGGCACTGGGGGTACCAGGGGGGCACTGGGGGCACTGGGAGGACCCCCTCCCCCCCCCTAAAAAAAGGGTCCAAAGTTCCCCCTCCCCCCCCCAAAAAAAAGGGTCCCAAAGGTCCCCTCCCCCCCAAAAAAAACCCGGGGTCGTTTAGCACACTCACCATGGGTTGGCAGGACCCCTGTTGCACAGGGACACTGGGAGGGCACAGGGACACTGGGGGGGCACAGGGGGCAGAGGGATGGGGGGACAGAGGGACACTGGGGGGGCCACAGGGACACTGGGGGGGCATGGGTGGCACAGGGAACATAGGAGTGGCACAGGGACACTGGGGGGGGGCACAGGGACACTGGGGGGCACAGAGTCACTGGGGGGGCACAGGGACACTGAGGGGGGCACAGGGGGCAGAGGGATGGGGGGCCACAGGGTGACTGGGGGGGGCACAGGGACACTGGGGGGGCATGGGGGGCACAGGGAGGGGGGGAGGGTTGGGGGTTGTGGGGGCATTTGGGGGGGGTTGGCCCCCCCTCACTCACAGCCGCTCAGCGTGGGCGAAATCCGAGTTAGCTTTCTGGATCCGAGTCACGGCACCAATGGTTCGCTAAAAGTTTATTTCAGACAGGAAAGCAAAGGCAGCACTGGGTGGCCGGGAAGGCGCAGCCTCATCCAGGCTCCCAAAAGTTTGGGTAACTCAGGCAGTCTTTTATCCCCTTCTTGAAGTCCCCCTTGTTGGGTTCGGCAGTGACACAAACAATAAGGCTTCGCCTCGTTCTTTCTTGGACAGTAGGATTTGTGCCTGGAACAGTGGGGCCGCTTTCTCCTGTGATCCTTTGGTTTGATCAGCAAATTATTCTTTATTTCTCACATCCCTGACAAGACCGAGCTCTGGGAAGGACTTGCGGAGCACCAGGGAAAGCGAGGTGTTCCTGAATTGTGACCCTGCAAGGAAGAGTGTCCCAGAGGAAAAGGTGACCCTGAGGAGCGCACGGGCTGACAAAGGCCCCGCAATGCCAGGAGAGGCTGTGAGGAGGCAGCAGGCAAAGGGACATAAGACTGGAGAGTGTTTCAGGACACTCTCTTGGAAAGCCCACAGGCAGGACCTGCTGTAGCCCTCCCTTGCCCTTTGTGCCGCTGCAGACACCCCATTGTCCTGCCCAGCCTTGTCCCTGCCTCCTGAGCCATCTGGGAAGGTGGAAAGGGGCTCAGCAGTAGTCACCCCCATCCAGCTGGCTCTGCTTCTCACCCCAAACAGCATGACCAGGGCAGAGTCACCCACAGCCCCAGGGCATCACAGCTCCTCCCTCTACAAAGGGGTACCACCACCTCCAAACCCTGAGGGAACCAGGAGTGGCCAGGACACAGCTCCGAGGGTGCGGGGTGCAGAGCCCAGAGCTGCAGGTGCAGCAGAGAGGAGGCTGCTTTGTGCCCCTGGTGGTAGGGACAGACTGGGCAGGTGCCCCAGGGCACCAGGTCTCTCACATTGCCAGGTCCAGCCCTGGGCACTCACCCCAGCTGATGCCTGAGCTTTGCTCTCTGCCCATCTTCTTCCCCCGATGGGCTCGATCCCTGCATCAGGTGAAGAGTCAGCAACAAAAAGGCACTGCAGAGCCCTTTATTTTCTTTACGCAGGCAGAGAACGTGGCTCCTCATTTACCCAGCTACTCAATCCGGAGAGGAAATTCCACAACGATATAAAAAAGGAATGATAACAGCATCTAAGCTCAACAAATCCCACCATCAATACCAACACCCACACAAAACCCATCCGGTTATCAGATTGCACACGGAGTCCTGGATCTTCTGGTTTCTCAAGCTGTAGATGAGGGGGGTCAGTGCTGGAGGCACCACCAAGTACAGAACTGACACCACCGGCTCCAGGGATGGGGTGGAGATGGAGGGGAGCACGTGGAAAAGGCTTTGTGCTCTCCCTGCTCCGAGGGGATCCTCAGCACTGCCCTGAAGATCTGCACAGAGGACACCACAATGAAAACAAAACATGGGGTTCCGTCCTGGTTGTATTTTGTCAGCTTATCCATGATCCCACCAACCATCAGGCCACGGCTTTTGTTTTACCAATACACGATGCTTTGGTACCCGCCACATATCCAGTCATTGTGTTAGGCTTGAGTGCCAACGGAGCTCTGCTCGGTCCCCTTAGAGCGTAGAGTATGGGCCCCAAAGATCCACAAGCATTGACTTGAGAGAACAGCACCATCAAAGCCTAAGACATTTGTCTTGACACTGAACAAAACGTTTGCCATTGGGAAGCCCCAAAACTGCACTTGTCTATATTGGTGAAGGTTCTGTTTGCATAAGGACTCTTTGTGATCCCATACTCGTAGACAAGATTACCGGACAGTGGAGATCAGGTTGTAACAGCCAGGCCCTCTGGAGGCAGGAGGCACAGATGGACACCTTTCCCACTCGGAGCAAAGCAGGTGTCAGAGCTCTGCTCTCCCAGTTCTGCAACGAGGCTCTGTAACCTCCCTGTCTCCTGCAAGGCACAGCCCTGTGCTCTGTCCCCACAGCAGCGGAGGAGCCAGCCAGGGTCCCATCCTGAGGAGGGCTATTGCTGGCAGCCTTCCCAAGAGGGATCCTGGCTGCTAAGAAGAAAGGAAAAGGTTTTTTTCCAGATGCCAGCCATGCTGCCTTCTGAAGGGCAATGGAAGAGTAGTGGGCAGGAGGCTGACAGATGCAGCTGCCTGGGGATGAGGACTGTGTCTGGGATGCAAAGCGGGTCTATTTGCACAGGGTTGGGCGGGGATGGAATAGAGGATGCTGAGCTGGGATGGGGTATGGGACGCTGATCAGGCAAGGGGCTATTGGATGCTGAGTGGGGATGGTGTACGGGATGCTGAGCTGGGATGGTGAATGAAATGCTGAGTGAGGATTGTGTTTACGATGTTGAGCAGGGATGGTGTAGGAGGTGCTGAGTGAGTGTGGTGTATGGGATGCGGTGTGGGCGTGGGGTATGCGATGCTTAACAGGGATGCTGTATGGGGTGCTGCAGCTGCACAGCTCTGCCCCATGGCTTTGCCCCACAGCACTGTGGTCCAGACAGCTCTGCCTCACAGCTCTACTCCACGGCGCTGTTGCCTTGGCAACTCTGCCCCACGCCTCTTCCCATGGTGCTTGGGACATCAACAGCCCTGCCCTACAGCTCTGCTCCAAGGTAGACCCCACTGCACGATGGGTCCCACAGCTCTGTGGGCCTCATCATCACACCATGACAGCCAAGTACCACTGAAATTGGTGCAAAAGAGTCTGGACAAAACTTGAGCGCAGTCACTAATAGGGGGTTGGATGTTTTAAAAGTCAGTCGCTTGTCAAATATATGCTCATAAACAAATGACTTGGTTAGAGACCCGCTTGGCCAATTAGACACACACAAATCCACGCGGCCAGATGAGATCCATCCCAGGACGAGGAGAAAGCCGGCAGACGAGCTCGCTAAGCCGCTCTCCATCATTTCTCAACAGTCCTGGCTCACTGGAGAGGTCCCGGATGACTGGAAGTTGGCCAACGTGACACCCATCCACAAGAAGGGCTGTAGGGACAATCCAGTGTCATGGTCCACTCAGGGACTCGTGATGATTTGTTTACCTGGATCTCAAAGCGCAAAATTAAGGCAACCCAAATGCCAAGGGCTTATAATTCAATCAAAGAGTAACTTCATTATTTTGCCCGTAAAGTGGCACGCGATAGACAGAGTGGGGAAAAGGGGAGGAACAAGGAGGAAAGAGGATTATAGCTGCCACCACGGATCCAAAGGCGTCCCTATGGTCCCGGGCTCCGAGCAGCATCCTGCCGGTCCTCAGTCGAGACTTGTCGTCATGATGGGCGATCCGTGATCCAGAGGTGGGGAGATCTCAGCTGGGGTTGGGTTAGGAACCATCTTTTATGCTCAGCAACAGCACCTCGCACCTCCTCTCTCCCATGGATTGAGGCCAATCTCCGCCTTCATTTCGCAATCCAGGCTGGACTGCGCAGGCCCCAAATGTTCTCGCGCTACCCGAGGAGGTGGTAAAGTCCAGCGAGCGGAGCATGACAACGGGTTACGCTGATCAGTCCCCAGAAATCACTAGCATAAGATGGAGCTCAGAGGTGAGGTCACCTTCTTTCTTTGCACAGGCCCAGTACTTTCTTGAATCTCCTCCAGGCCAAAAGACAAAACCATCTCGGTTTCACTGCAAGCTGCCCAACTCCTTATCAGTGTAGCCTTGATGGATTTATGAAAGCTGCCGGGCCTACAAAGTCCTTCTCTGCACAACCCGAGTGGAGGAGCACACAGAACTGCCAGGCTCGCACAGTTCCCACAGAGTCCAATTGCCAAATCCACCCCCCCCCCCGCAAGATGTCCAAGGCTAACCACATCTCCAAGTTACAGCTCTGCAGCCTAAACCAAGGCTTCTCTAAAGTCTCACATCATTCCCCCCTGTCTCATCATCCCAGGCAAATTCTTTGGCCTTCATCCATCATGTGTCTCTCCAGGGCAATTGTCTGGTGCACGGCATCAAGGACCAATGTTAAGTGTGCCTCTCGTTTCATCGTTCTCCAGCTCAAAACATAGAATCCTACAGACAAAACTAAACAAAGGAGAATTAACATCAAGAGAATGACAAGAGGGTGAGAGAGGACGCTGTTCAGGACACCGGTAGCCGTAGGGCAACATCCAAAAAGCGTGTCCCACCATCTATTTCTCCATCCTGCTCCACTCCTTTCAAAACACGGTGAATTTCTTCCACATTGGGGTGAACAGTTATCAGAGATTTTTGCCCCTTTTCTGGCATCTCCTCCAAAATCCTGATCAAACCTGGATGCTGTACCAATTGCTTCACTAAAGAAAGGTTTATTCCAGCAGAGCTAGGTAGGAGTTTGTGGAAGGTGTATAATGAGATTGGAAGAGCTGGTGAGACATAAGAGGTCCTGAATAAGAGATATCACACCCTTGGATTTGAAGGAAATTACAAATACAAGAATTGGAGTGATTCCAACTTTCTACCCTTACCATATTCCCTACAATAACAGCACACACAGCCCTCACACACCAAGGTATCTAAGGACTGTCTCACGGTTAAGGTTAGGATGAATCTCAAAATGACAACCCTTCTCTTCAGTATCTAGACAAACCTCTTGAGCACTGAGTGCATTGCCTTCGCTGATTACCCCTCTTGTTCCCGCACGATGCAGGGTTCTAAATCTACGGTCTGCCACTTCCCATCGCCTTTTCAGACCCAGACTCTGTGCTCGGCAGGACAGAGTACAGCTCCACTGTGCTTCGCTCCAATGCAATGGTGCGACGCCCTACATAGATTGAGGCATTAGGTGTGGTTAGCACAAAGGCCACGGCTGTGTTAGTGACGGGGTTATAAGTAAAGCTTATCAAATTCCACCAGGACTGGAGTTCCCTCTCAAAGTCACAGGCATTGTTCCAAAGAATTTTCCCAATTTTGGTGGGGAAAGTGCCTTCCTCCCCCTCTCTTAGGATCGAGGCGACCAGCGACTGCATCCATAACTGTGCCTGAACGTGACTAAGAGTCATCCTGAGTGCACTTCTAATCAATCCCTGGTGCTTTCTATTCCTTTCTTCCCATTTTGGTAATACTTTTGTTAGCAGCCACTGATTGGTTCCCAGAGCCCATAGGGAAGATGGCAGAGGCTGTTGTAATTTTGCCAGATGACTTGATGTAGTGGCTAGTTTGTTCATCAGTACCTCTGCATCAATGCTATTTCAAACTGCCAATCCCACCCCGAACACACCAGTTAGGTCTGTCTGTGTTTCTCTCTTGCAAGGTCTTTGCTTGCGCAGCCAGGTTGTCCATCCCTCGAAGGAAGTTTCCAGGAAAGGAGAACAGCCTGGCTGAATCTCTCTCGGAAATATGATTTGGCATCAGCACTTCAACACGTTTGAGAGACCATTCTGGATTGAACAGCAGCTGCTGTTGGCCTATATCCTTGGCTACATATGGTCCTCTTCCAAAACCATTGGGATTAGATACGGCTGTTGGTTTGCTGGTGACTGGGGTGGCAGGGGGTGGTGCCGTAGGTGGCACTATTGTGTCAATTCTAACCCCATCGGTTAAAGCCTTTTCTTTAGATTCCTGCTCCAGGCACACTACAAAGATTGGCTCTCTTTACGCCAACGCTCCAGTCCAGAAGAAGAAACTGTATTTCTGGGGGAAGATCTCTCTGTCTTTTTCACAGGAACCTGGGTGCCTCCCAAAATCCGGGTCTTCTCGACAGCCAACCTTGATCTCCTCTCCCATCTTTCCCCATAGCCGGGCAACCCTATCCTTGTTCTATCAGCCCCACTCAGTTCCCTGGAACGCCGCATTGTTGTGGAGAATCACTAGAGCCAGCTTTGCATTTGGGTCCACATTCCCCACGATTCCAGTGTGGCCTTTCCGAGCGTGATTCCAAGGCCGGTCATTGGGCTCTTGGTTACAGGCACCTCCAATTCGAGAGTAGTTGACAAATGGGGGAGCAGGCTAGACCTGACGCCCGCCGCCAGCTGCTCGTTACCAGGACAAACCTGGCAATTCTACTTTTCAGCTTGAGCTGAAAAAGACACCAGAGAAATGACGTTGACTAGTTCTCGCGGTGAAGCCACGACGACTACTGAGTGGCAGAGGCGGCAAGACCTGGCACCCAGCAAAGGGAGGTCGGTCTGATGGCCGGGCACAGTGGGCTAGACCTGGCATTCTGGGAGAGCTGAGGTGTGCAGACCTTCTGGCGTGGCTGGGCTGGGTAGACCTGTCATCCCGGCAGAGCAGGCTAAAGCCGGCAAGAGCCAGCGGCCACTCCAGAGCAGGGTAAACCTGGAACCCCGGTGTTGCAGGTGGACTCGCCGGCCTGCTGGAGTGGAGTAGAACATCAAAGTTCCAGTTGCCACGGAGCTCAAGCATGAGGGACAGTAACCATGGTGCCATTGTGATCTCACTGACAATGTTGTCCGGGTGCCATTGTGGCGTCACTGACAACATTGTCCGGGTGCCATTGTGATGTCACAACGGGGGACTGGGCCTGCCCGGCTAGAAGAGGGATGCGTGTGGCCCGGGACCAGCAGTTCTTGGTGGGCACTGCACTGGACAGGCTGGTGACTCCAAGAGTTGGAGTTGTAGCAGAGCTAGGGACTGCAACAATCCGCCCCTAATTGTCATGATAGTGGTGGTGATACTGCTGAGCTGGGCCATAAAGTTATCCCGTTTGATGTTATTTTATGTCGGAATGGCACTCATAATGGTAACTTGTTTGACATTATTCTATGTCGGAATGGGGCTCACGGCAGCCTGGTGTGGCTACAGATAGATGACCTGTGCAACGCATGGCGCCGAAGGGTGGGGTGGTGTTACCTGTTGTGGAGAGGTAGGAGGGGTTGGAGCGTCCCTTCTGCTCAGGGCACAAGCACCCCAGCAGAGATGGGAACCCCAGGAGATATGGGCACCCCGACAGAGATGGGTCTCCAGCAGCTGGCGTCCACAAGCAGGGCGAGTGACCAAGAAGAGCCCTGTGTGGTAGGGGGGCGCTCACAGAAAAACTGCAACAATCTGCGTGGCTCCCAAAAGTATTGCTGGAGATGCCGCAGTGCCCCACCCTTCTGCAAGGACGCAGGCAGGATAACACCAGCAGAGATTGGAACCCCAGGAGCTATGGGCACCACCACAGGGATGGGCCTGCAGCAGCCAGTGTCCACAAGCAAGGCCAGTGGCCAAGAAGAACGGTGCATGGTAGGGATGGTGCTCACAGAAACACTGCAATAAGCTCCGTGGCTCCCAAAAGCATTCCTGGAGATGCCGCAGTGCCCCACCCTTCTGTAAAGAAACAGGAAAGAGCACCTCCGCTGCTCAAGGCAGGAGAACCCCAGCAGAGATGGGAACCCCAGGAGATGTGGGCACCACTGCACAGATGGGTCCTCAGCAGCTGGCGTCCACAAGCAAGGCGAGTGACCAAGAAGAGCCCTGCGTGGTAGGGCGGCGCTCGCAGAAGTGCTGCAAGAAGCTCCGTGGCTTCCTGAAGCGTTTCTGGAGATGCCGCATTGCCCCACACTTCTGCAAGGATGCAAGAAAGAGTCCCCCCGCTGCTGAAGGCATGAGCACGCTGGCAGAAATTGGAACCCCAGGAGATATCGACACCACCATAGAGATGGGCCTGCAGTAAATGGCATCCACAAGCAAGGCGAGTGGTCAACAAGACTCCTGCGTGGTAGGGCAGCACTCGGAGAAGTGCTGCAAGAAGCTCTGTGGCTTCCTGAAGCATTTCTGGAGACACCGCAGTTCCCCACACTTGTGCAAGGATGCAGGAATGACCCACCCCCGCTGCTGAAGGCACGAGCATTCTGGCAGAGATGAGAACCCCAGGAGATATGGGCACCCAAACAGAGATGGGAACTCCAGGAGATGTGGGCACCCAAACAGAGATGGGGCCCTAGGAGCTGGTGACCGCAGGAGAGACACGTGGCCAGGTGGCCAAAAGGCTGGGCAGGGCAAGATGGCTTTTTGGCCGCCTGACCGCCTGCTGGAGACGCTGATGCTGCACTTGAAGAACAGCTTGCTATGTCCTCCTTGCCCACACACCACTATTTCCTTTGAGGTTTCTCTCATTTCAATAAAAGATTGAGGCGCTTCCTTTGGGGAAGTTACCAACTAATTCATCCTAAGGAGTATTTTTGATCCCTCCAATCTGACCTTCAACACTGGCAGGGAGGGGGCACTCACAGGTTCCCTGGGCCACCTCTGCCACTGTCTCACCATCCAACTTCAAGTCATTCCCCCTCATCCTATCACTCCAGGCCCTTGGGAAAAGTCCTTCCCCAGCTTTCCTGCAGGCCCTTCAGGTCCGGAAAGGCCGCTCTGAGGTGCCCTTTTATCTACCATGGGGCCACAAGGTTGACCTGGTCGCTTCCCACGTGGTGTAGGATACAGGGGCTTGTGGGCCAGTCCCACGTTAGCCATGGCCACGCTCCAGCACTTCATCATCTTTGTTGTATTGCGGGGCCCAACCAAAGAGAGGCTCTGAGGTGCGGCCTCAGCAGCACTGAGTACAGAGGGGCGGTTGCTTCGGACTTGACACTCGCTTGCGATCCCCTCACTGGCTTGCGAGGAATCTCATAGGACAGTCCATAGAAGCCTCAGTTCATGCACAGAAAGAAACTGCTGTAGCCCACCCCTCTACATAGTTTTGCAAGGAATTATGGAAACCAACCCCTGCTCTCCGCTGGGCAGCAAGGCTGTCCTTCCAGCGCTGCCTGCAGAGACCCTAGCGAGAGACAAGGCGCCCTGGGGAAATCCACTCGCCTTCTCTTTCAGACGGCCAGAAATAGGATGCGAGGGAACACCATCTGGGCCACAGCCTTGCACTCCCCTGCTCATCCATTTTCCCCATGGTGAGAGGTTTCCCGCGGACTGCAGGACATTTGGAAGATGATGGAGAGCGGCCTCCCTGGGACACGGTCCTGCTTACTCAGCGGCCTGTGATAGGGTACGGCACCTTCCCCACCGCTCTCTCAACTTGATCAACTGACCCATCTTTGGCTCCTCTTGTGGCTCCCTTCCCCCTCCCTCGTCACTCACTCATGCTACCATTCTAGAGTATCCAAGAAGCCGGGGGAACCGCGTAGCCCTGACGCTGGCCACCAGCTGCTCCTGACCAGGACTCACCTGCCAACTCTGCTTTTCAGGTGCGCCTGAAATAATGCCAGAGGAATGACGTTGACTAGTTCTGGCGCTGAAGTCAGGACAACTACTGAGTGGCAGAGGCGGCAAGACCTGCAACCCAGCAAAGTGAGGTCCATCTGATGGCGTGGCATAGTAGGCCAGAGGTGGTGTTCTGGGAGAGCTGAGGCGTGTAAACCTTCTGGCGTGGCCGGGCTGGGTAGAGCTGTCATCCCATCGGAACAGGCTAAACCGGCGAGTGCAAGCGGCCAATCCACAGCAGGGTAACGCTGGCAACTCAGTGTTGCAGGTAGACCTGCCGGCCCACTGGAGCGCAGTAGAACATCAAAGCTCCAGTTGCCATGGAGGTGGCACATGCCGACTGTAACCACGGTGCCATTGTGATGTCACTGGTGATGTTGTCCGGGTGCCATTGTGATGTCATAATGGGCCTCTCCCCGCCCCGCCTATAAAAGCGGGCGTGTTTGAGGCACAGATCTGCCGCATCCAGCATGGCTAGTGCCCAACGGAGCAGAAGCAGCAGTAAAAACCGCTACCCGATGGTCTTGAGGCTGCCGCGTCGTCTTGGGCTGTGGCGTCGTCTTCGCAGGTCCGTAAAGAGAAGGAATGTACGCCGCCCTAGGGCTCGCAGAGGCCGGGCAGGGGGAAGCCGGCGCCGGCGGGGGAGACGCTCCCGCCGTGGTTGAGCTGACCCCAGCACCGGCTGTGTGCGGAGCCAGTGTCCTCACGACAGGCGGACACAACCATCTCCGCAGCGCCGCACAACTACGGCCCCAACTCGATCAATAAAAAATGAGAGCATGAAAAGGTGTGTCTTTGCTTTGGTGTCCTAGCCCATGGTCTCTTGAGGGCAGCGTGTCACGGGGCTGGGCATGCGTGTCTGCTGGGGGGGGGAGGGTATGGTGCGGGTGTGGGCGTCCGTGTGTTCTGGGTGGGTGTGTCCCTGGGGGCGGGTGTTATCTTGTGGGTGGGCGTCCATGTCTGCGAGGGATCTGTGTGCCATTGCTCAACTTGCCTTTCTTCTGGGCTTGGGTATCCTGGGAGCGCACGTGTCCTGGAGCAGCGCACGTCTCCAGGGACAGAGATGCCCCAGTCGGCCGGCTAACAGCCTCCGTCTGCCCCCGGGCTCGGAGGGGAGGGTCATGAGGGGATTTGGGGTAAAAGAGCCCATTTGAGGGAAAATTGGAGGACATTTGGGGTGAAAATGGGGGTTTGGGAGGGATTTTGGAGTAAAAGTTGTATTTTGGGGGAGGGTCATGAGTGGATTTGGGGTAAAAATTTGAATTTTTGGGGATCTGGTGAGGGGATTTGGGGTAAAAAAAATATTTGAGGAGAATTTTTGGGGAGGGTCATAAGGGAATTTGGGGTAAAAGAGCCCATTGTAAGGAAAATTTGCGAACATTTGAGGTGAAAATGGGGGGTTAAGGTGTTTGGGAGGGGATTTGGGGGTAGAAATTTCATTTTTGGGGAGGGTCATGAGGGGATTAGGGGTAAAAAAAACATTTTAGGGAAATTTTGACAAGATTTGGGGTGAAAATGGGGGTTTTGAAGGGTTTGGGGTGGATTTTGGGTAAAAGTTGAATTTTGGGGGATGGTCATGAGGGAATTTGGGGTAAAAATACCCCATTTGAGGGAACATTGGACGAGATTTGAGGTGAGAATAGGTTTTTGTGGGTTTGGGGGGGATTTGGGGGGTAAAAGTTGCATTTTGGGGGAGGGTCATGACGGGATTTAGGGTAAACCCCCACATTTTGGGGGAAATTTCTCAAGCCGTGAGGTGAAGGTCTCGTTTTGGGGGGAGTTTTTGAGGGGATTTGGGGTAAAATCTACATTTTTGTGCCATTTGTGAGGAGATTTGGGGAAAAGATGCGGTTTTGGGGAGGGACATGAGGGGATTTGGGGTAAAAACCCCATTTTGAGGGGAAATTCAACAAGATTTGAGGTGAAAATGGGGTTTTTGAAGGATTTGAGAGGGGATTTGGGGTAAAAGTTGCAGTTTTGGGGAGGGTCATGAGGGGATTTGGGGTAAAAAACTGCATTTTTGTGCCATTTATGAGAAGATTTGGGGTGAAAGATGCATTTTGGGGAGTTAATGAGGAGATTTGGGGTAAAAAACCCATTTTAAGGTGACATTCAACAAGATTTGGGGTGAAAATGGGGGTTTTGAAGGATCTGGGGGGGAGCTGGGGTAAAAGTTGCATTTTTGGGGGAGGATCATGAGTGGATTTGAGGTAGAAGATCCAATTTTAGGGAAAATTTGATGAGATTTGGGGTGAAAATGGGGGGGTTGAGGTTTTTTCGAGGGGAGTTGGGGTAAAAGCTGCATTTTTGAGGAGCTGGTGAGGGGATTTGGCGTAAAACCCCCCCAAAACGCTCCCAAGTGTCCCCTCCCCCTCCAGAAAAGGGTCCCAGGGTGCCCCCCTCCCCGGCCAAAACAAGGGGTCGTTCAGCCCAAAACCTGTATTTTTGCCTCAAAGCCGCGGCCGCTTTAGGACTCCCTGGGGGTCCTCGGGGGCCTCCCCAGTCCCCTCCCCCCCACATCTTGGAGGTATCTCCAGGGGTTCCACCCCGCCACGCAGCCCCCCGAGGGTCCTCGGTGTCTTCTCCAGTGGTGGCATCGCCATCGTCATCGTCACCCTCAACATCACCAATCGTTGCCGTCAGCGCCACCACCGTCACCACCATCGCTACCATCGGCGTTGTCACCATCACCACCACCCTCGCCATCTCCATCAGCATCTTCACCGTCAGCACCACCACCGTCACCACCATCACTACCGTCAGCGTTATCACCGTCACCACCACCCTCGCCATCTCCGTCATCGTCATCACCACCACGTCCACCGTCATCTCCGCCATCGTCGCCACCACCGTGTCCATCATCTTCGCCATCACCACCACCACCACCATCGTTGCCACCACCATCACCACCACCACCACCACCACCACCACCACCACCATCGTTGCCACCACCCCAATCATCATGACAACCCTCATCCCCCCAGATGTCACCGCTGCCCCCGCCTCCCCCACCGAAGGCTCTTGCCCGTGTTGGCGCTCCCAGAAGACCCGGAAGGGCACTCCGTGCCCGGGCACGATGACATCGGCCACGGCCAGCGCCCATCGCCGGCTCCGCTCTTGCCATGTTGGGTCTTCGCTCAACGCCCTCCACTCTTCCTCATCGTTCTCCTTCTCAAACAAGTCCCCGGCCACCACCACCATCCCCAAGGAGGTGTCGCGCGTCACCAGGCTGACGTGGCTTCTCGTGTGACCCGGGATGGGCACCACCTCCAGGTGCCCGGGGTGGAGAACATAGGGGACCCCGTTGGCCAACCCGTTGGGTTGGGAGCACCCATGGCCACGACTGACGTCGAAGCCCAACACCAAGGTGGCTGCGGGGAAGAGGTTGACGTTACCGACGTCAGAGTGGCCGTGGGTGCAGACGACGTGGGTGACGTCGCTCGGGGTCACCCCTTGCTGAGCCAAGAGCTGGAGGAGCCGGTGGTGGTCCCAGGGTCCCCCCTGTCCACCACGGCGGTGAGAGGCCCCCCCCAGACCAAGGTGACGGAGCCGTCGGCACGGAAGTTCCCGTCGGGGTGGGGGACGTTGTAACCTTCTTGGAGGACACGGACACTGTAGGGGGTCCCCACCACCTCCTGCACCCCCAGAGGGGACGTCCTCACCCCCGGGGCATCGGGGTGGGCACGGCAGGGGGGGCACAGGGGTCCTGGAGGGGTCAAAGCAGGGGTTGGAGGTCACTGGGGGGGGGTTGGGGGCTCCGGGGGGGGGGAGTAAAGGGGGGGTTTGGGGGGTCACAGGGGTGTTTTAGGGGTCTGGGAGAGGTCGAAGGGGGGGGTTGGGGTTCTGGGAGGGGCCAAAGGGGGGGGATTGGGGGTCACAGGGGGGGGTTGGGGGGTCCTAGAGGGGTCACAGGGGGGTTTTGAGGGTCTGGGAGGGGTCAAAGCGGGGGTTGGAGGTCACTGGGGGGGGTTGGGGGGTCTTGAAGGGATCAAAGGGAGGTTTGGAGGTCACTGGGGGGAGGTTGGGGGGTTTGGTGGAGGTCAAAGGAGGGGGTTGGGGGGGGTCCTGGAGGTCACAGAGGGGGTTTTGGAGGCAATGGGGAGTTGGGGGGCTCTTAGAGAGGTCAAAGTGTGTGGGGGTCAAACAGGGGGGTTGGAGGTCATAGAGGGGGTTTGGGAGTCACAGGGTGGGTTTGAGGGCTCCTGGAGGGGTCAAAGGGGGGCGTTGGGGGTCACGGGAGGGATTGGGGGTCTGGGAGGGGTCAAAGGGAGGGGTTGGGGGTCACAGGGGGGGTTTGGGGAGTCAAACAGGGAGGTTTGGAGGTCATAGAGGGGGTTTTGTGGGTCACAGGGCGGGGTTGGGGGTCACAGGGGGGGTTGAGGGGGGAGTATTGTCCTGAAGGTCACAGGATGGATTTGGGTGATCAAACGGGGAGGTTGGAGGTCACGGGGAGGATTGCGGGGTCCTGAAGGGGTCAAAGAGGGGGGGGTTTGTAAGTCAAGGCGGGGGGGGGGGGTTGGGGGTCACCCCCCAAATCCTTTCTGTGACCCGTTTGACCTCCCCAACACCCCCCTTGACCCCCTCAACCCCTCTGTGACCTCTAAGACCCCCCCAAACCTTCCGTGACCCCCAAGACCCCCCCGTGACCTCTGAGACCCCCCCAACCCTCCATTTGACCCCCCAGACCCTCCCTTTGAGCCCCCCAAAACCCTCTGGGACCCCCAGAGCCCCCGTGACCACAAGACCCCCCCAACCCTCCCTGTGACCCCCAAACCCCCCCTTTGACCCCTCCAGGATACTCCAACCCCCCCCGTGACCCCCAAGCCCCCCCTCTGACCTTTCCCAGACCCCCAACTCCCCCCGTGACCCCCAACCCCCCCCCTTTGACCCCTCCAAGACCCCCCAAAGCCCCCCCGGGACCCCCAAACCTCTGTGACCTCTAAGCCCCCCCAAACCCCCCCTTTGACCCCCCAACCCCCCTTCAACCCCCCCTTGTGACCTCTAAGACCCCCCGAACCCACCCCAATGCCCCCCGCCCCCCGTGACCCCGCCCCACCCGCTGGCCCCGCCCCACGCAGGCCCCTCCCCCTCCACGCTGGCTCCGCCCCCTCCTGTCTTCCAGCTCCGCCCCTGCCGCAGCGCCAGGTCCTGGCAGCTCCATCCGGGCATCGGGGACACCGGGGACACCTGGAGCACCGGGAGCAGTGCGGGCACTGGGGGTACCAGGGGGGCACTGGGGGCACTGGGAGGACCCCCTCCCCCCCCCTAAAAAAAGGGTCCAAAGTTCCCCCTCCCCCCCCCCAAAAAAAAGGGTCCCAAAGGTCCCCTCCCCCCCCAAAAAAACCCGGGGTCGTTTAGCACACTCACCATGGGTTGGCAGGACCCCTGTTGCACAGGGACACTGGGAGGGCACAGGGACACTGGGGGGGCACAGGGGGCAGAGGGATGGGGGGACAGAGGGACACTGGGGGGGCCACAGGGACACTGGGGGGGCATGGGTGGCACAGGGAACATAGGAGTGGCACAGGGACACTGGGGGGGGGCACAGGGACACTGGGGGGCACAGAGTCACTGGGGGGGCACAGGGACACTGAGGGGGGCACAGGGGGCAGAGGGATGGGGGGCCACAGGGTGACTGGGGGGGGCACAGGGACACTGGGGGGGCATGGGGGGCACAGGGAGGGGGGGAGGGTTGGGGGTTGTGGGGGCATTTGGGGGGGGTTGGCCCCCCCTCACTCACAGCCGCTCAGCGTGGGCGAAATCCGAGTTAGCTTTCTGGATCCGAGTCACGGCACCAATGGTTCGCTAAAAGTTTATTTCAGACAGGAAAGCAAAGGCAGCACTGGGTGGCCGGGAAGGCGCAGCCTCATCCAGGCTCCCAAAAGTTTGGGTAACTCAGGCAGTCTTTTATCCCCTTCTTGAAGTCCCCCTTGTTGGGTTCGGCAGTGACACAAACAATAAGGCTTCGCCTCGTTCTTTCTTGGACAGTAGGATTTGTGCCTGGAACAGTGGGGCCGCTTTCTCCTGTGATCCTTTGGTTTGATCAGCAAATTATTCTTTATTTCTCACATCCCTGACAAGACCGAGCTCTGGGAAGGACTTGCGGAGCACCAGGGAAAGCGAGGTGTTCCTGAATTGTGACCCTGCAAGGAAGAGTGTCCCAGAGGAAAAGGTGACCCTGAGGAGCGCACGGGCTGACAAAGGCCCCGCAATGCCAGGAGAGGCTGTGAGGAGGCAGCAGGCAAAGGGACATAAGACTGGAGAGTGTTTCAGGACACTCTCTTGGAAAGCCCACAGGCAGGACCTGCTGTAGCCCTCCCTTGCCCTTTGTGCCGCTGCAGACACCCCATTGTCCTGCCCAGCCTTGTCCCTGCCTCCTGAGCCATCTGGGAAGGTGGAAAGGGGCTCAGCAGTAGTCACCCCCATCCAGCTGGCTCTGCTTCTCACCCCAAACAGCATGACCAGGGCAGAGTCACCCACAGCCCCAGGGCATCACAGCTCCTCCCTCTACAAAGGGGTACCACCACCTCCAAACCCTGAGGGAACCAGGAGTGGCCAGGACACAGCTCCGAGGGTGCGGGGTGCAGAGCCCAGAGCTGCAGGTGCAGCAGAGAGGAGGCTGCTTTGTGCCCCTGGTGGTAGGGACAGACTGGGCAGGTGCCCCAGGGCACCAGGTCTCTCACATTGCCAGGTCCAGCCCTGGGCACTCACCCCAGCTGATGCCTGAGCTTTGCTCTCTGCCCATCTTCTTCCCCCGATGGGCTCGATCCCTGCATCAGGTGAAGAGTCAGCAACAAAAAGGCACTGCAGAGCCCTTTATTTTCTTTACGCAGGCAGAGAACGTGGCTCCTCATTTACCCAGCTACTCAATCCGGAGAGGAAATTCCACAACGATATAAAAAAGGAATGATAACAGCATCTAAGCTCAACAAATCCCACCATCAATACCAACACCCACACAAAACCCATCCGGTTATCAGATTGCACACGGAGTCCTGGATCTTCTGGTTTCTCAAGCTGTAGATGAGGGGGGTCAGTGCTGGAGGCACCACCAAGTACAGAACTGACACCACCGGCTCCAGGGATGGGGTGGAGATGGAGGGGAGCACGTGGAAAAGGCTTTGTGCTCTCCCTGCTCCGAGGGGATCCTCAGCACTGCCCTGAAGATCTGCACAGAGGACACCACAATGAAAACAAAACATGGGGTTCCGTCCTGGTTGTATTTTGTCAGCTTATCCATGATCCCACCAACCATCAGGCCACGGCTTTTGTTTTACCAATACACGATGCTTTGGTACCCGCCACATATCCAGTCATTGTGTTAGGCTTGAGTGCCAACGGAGCTCTGCTCGGTCCCCTTAGAGCGTAGAGTATGGGCCCCAAAGATCCACAAGCATTGACTTGAGAGAACAGCACCATCAAAGCCTAAGACATTTGTCTTGACACTGAACAAAACGTTTGCCATTGGGAAGCCCCAAAACTGCACTTGTCTATATTGGTGAAGGTTCTGTTTGCATAAGGACTCTTTGTGATCCCATACTCGTAGACAAGATTACCGGACAGTGGAGATCAGGTTGTAACAGCCAGGCCCTCTGGAGGCAGGAGGCACAGATGGACACCTTTCCCACTCGGAGCAAAGCAGGTGTCAGAGCTCTGCTCTCCCAGTTCTGCAACGAGGCTCTGTAACCTCCCTGTCTCCTGCAAGGCACAGCCCTGTGCTCTGTCCCCACAGCAGCGGAGGAGCCAGCCAGGGTCCCATCCTGAGGAGGGCTATTGCTGGCAGCCTTCCCAAGAGGGATCCTGGCTGCTAAGAAGAAAGGAAAAGGTTTTTTTCCAGATGCCAGCCATGCTGCCTTCTGAAGGGCAATGGAAGAGTAGTGGGCAGGAGGCTGACAGATGCAGCTGCCTGGGGATGAGGACTGTGTCTGGGATGCAAAGCGGGTCTATTTGCACAGGGTTGGGCGGGGATGGAATAGAGGATGCTGAGCTGGGATGGGGTATGGGACGCTGATCAGGCAAGGGGCTATTGGATGCTGAGTGGGGATGGTGTACGGGATGCTGAGCTGGGATGGTGAATGAAATGCTGAGTGAGGATTGTGTTTACGATGTTGAGCAGGGATGGTGTAGGAGGTGCTGAGTGAGTGTGGTGTATGGGATGCGGTGTGGGCGTGGGGTATGCGATGCTTAACAGGGATGCTGTATGGGGTGCTGCAGCTGCACAGCTCTGCCCCATGGCTTTGCCCCACAGCACTGTGGTCCAGACAGCTCTGCCTCACAGCTCTACTCCACGGCGCTGTTGCCTTGGCAACTCTGCCCCACGCCTCTTCCCATGGTGCTTGGGGACATCAACAGCCCTGCCCTACAGCTCTGCTCCAAGGTAGACCCCACTGCACGATGGGTCCCACAGCTCTGTGGGCCTCATCATCACACCATGACAGCCAAGTACCACTGAAATTGGTGCAAAAGAGTCTGGACAAAACTTGAGCGCAGTCACTAATAGGGGGTTGGATGTTTTAAAAGTCAGTCGCTTGTCAAATATATGCTCATAAACAAATGACTTGGTTAGAGACCCGCTTGGCCAATTAGAC
Organism: Neomorphus geoffroyi; assembly: GCA_033558235.1. Taxonomy (NCBI): domain Eukaryota; kingdom Metazoa; phylum Chordata; class Aves; order Cuculiformes; family Neomorphidae; genus Neomorphus; species Neomorphus geoffroyi. The sequence goes on along the minus strand of JAUMJM010000061.1, from coordinate 199,520 downwards.
ACACACAAATCCACGCGGCCAGATGAGATCCATCCCAGGACGAGGAGAAAGCCGGCAGACGAGCTCGCTAAGCCGCTCTCCATCATTTCTCAACAGTCCTGGCTCACTGGAGAGGTCCCGGATGACTGGAAGTTGGCCAACGTGACACCCATCCACAAGAAGGGCTGTAGGGACAATCCAGTGTCATGGTCCACTCAGGGACTCGTGATGATTTGTTTACCTGGATCTCAAAGCGCAAAATTAAGGCAACCCAAATGCCAAGGGCTTATAATTCAATCAAAGAGTAACTTCATTATTTTGCCCGTAAAGTGGCACGCGATAGACAGAGTGGGGAAAAGGGGAGGAACAAGGAGGAAAGAGGATTATAGCTGCCACCACGGATCCAAAGGCGTCCCTATGGTCCCGGGCTCCGAGCAGCATCCTGCCGGTCCTCAGTCGAGACTTGTCGTCATGATGGGCGATCCGTGATCCAGAGGTGGGGAGATCTCAGCTGGGGTTGGGTTAGGAACCATCTTTTATGCTCAGCAACAGCACCTCGCACCTCCTCTCTCCCATGGATTGAGGCCAATCTCCGCCTTCATTTCGCAATCCAGGCTGGACTGCGCAGGCCCCAAATGTTCTCGCGCTACCCGAGGAGGTGGTAAAGTCCAGCGAGCGGAGCATGACAACGGGTTACGCTGATCAGTCCCCAGAAATCACTAGCATAAGATGGAGCTCAGAGGTGAGGTCACCTTCTTTCTTTGCACAGGCCCAGTACTTTCTTGAATCTCCTCCAGGCCAAAAGACAAAACCATCTCGGTTTCACTGCAAGCTGCCCAACTCCTTATCAGTGTAGCCTTGATGGATTTATGAAAGCTGCCGGGCCTACAAAGTCCTTCTCTGCACAACCCGAGTGGAGGAGCACACAGAACTGCCAGGCTCGCACAGTTCCCACAGAGTCCAATTGCCAAATCCACCCCCCCCCCCGCAAGATGTCCAAGGCTAACCACATCTCCAAGTTACAGCTCTGCAGCCTAAACCAAGGCTTCTCTAAAGTCTCACATCATTCCCCCCTGTCTCATCATCCCAGGCAAATTCTTTGGCCTTCATCCATCATGTGTCTCTCCAGGGCAATTGTCTGGTGCACGGCATCAAGGACCAATGTTAAGTGTGCCTCTCGTTTCATCGTTCTCCAGCTCAAAACATAGAATCCTACAGACAAAACTAAACAAAGGAGAATTAACATCAAGAGAATGACAAGAGGGTGAGAGAGGACGCTGTTCAGGACACCGGTAGCCGTAGGGCAACATCCAAAAAGCGTGTCCCACCATCTATTTCTCCATCCTGCTCCACTCCTTTCAAAACACGGTGAATTTCTTCCACATTGGGGTGAACAGTTATCAGAGATTTTTGCCCCTTTTCTGGCATCTCCTCCAAAATCCTGATCAAACCTGGATGCTGTACCAATTGCTTCACTAAAGAAAGGTTTATTCCAGCAGAGCTAGGTAGGAGTTTGTGGAAGGTGTATAATGAGATTGGAAGAGCTGGTGAGACATAAGAGGTCCTGAATAAGAGATATCACACCCTTGGATTTGAAGGAAATTACAAATACAAGAATTGGAGTGATTCCAACTTTCTACCCTTACCATATTCCCTACAATAACAGCACACACAGCCCTCACACACCAAGGTATCTAAGGACTGTCTCACGGTTAAGGTTAGGATGAATCTCAAAATGACAACCCTTCTCTTCAGTATCTAGACAAACCTCTTGAGCACTGAGTGCATTGCCTTCGCTGATTACCCCTCTTGTTCCCGCACGATGCAGGGTTCTAAATCTACGGTCTGCCACTTCCCATCGCCTTTTCAGACCCAGACTCTGTGCTCGGCAGGACAGAGTACAGCTCCACTGTGCTTCGCTCCAATGCAATGGTGCGACGCCCTACATAGATTGAGGCATTAGGTGTGGTTAGCACAAAGGCCACGGCTGTGTTAGTGACGGGGTTATAAGTAAAGCTTATCAAATTCCACCAGGACTGGAGTTCCCTCTCAAAGTCACAGGCATTGTTCCAAAGAATTTTCCCAATTTTGGTGGGGAAAGTGCCTTCCTCCCCCTCTCTTAGGATCGAGGCGACCAGCGACTGCATCCATAACTGTGCCTGAACGTGACTAAGAGTCATCCTGAGTGCACTTCTAATCAATCCCTGGTGCTTTCTATTCCTTTCTTCCCATTTTGGTAATACTTTTGTTAGCAGCCACTGATTGGTTCCCAGAGCCCATAGGGAAGATGGCAGAGGCTGTTGTAATTTTGCCAGATGACTTGATGTAGTGGCTAGTTTGTTCATCAGTACCTCTGCATCAATGCTATTTCAAACTGCCAATCCCACCCCGAACACACCAGTTAGGTCTGTCTGTGTTTCTCTCTTGCAAGGTCTTTGCTTGCGCAGCCAGGTTGTCCATCCCTCGAAGGAAGTTTCCAGGAAAGGAGAACAGCCTGGCTGAATCTCTCTCGGAAATATGATTTGGCATCAGCACTTCAACACGTTTGAGAGACCATTCTGGATTGAACAGCAGCTGCTGTTGGCCTATATCCTTGGCTACATATGGTCCTCTTCCAAAACCATTGGGATTAGATACGGCTGTTGGTTTGCTGGTGACTGGGGTGGCAGGGGGTGGTGCCGTAGGTGGCACTATTGTGTCAATTCTAACCCCATCGGTTAAAGCCTTTTCTTTAGATTCCTGCTCCAGGCACACTACAAAGATTGGCTCTCTTTACGCCAACGCTCCAGTCCAGAAGAAGAAACTGTATTTCTGGGGGAAGATCTCTCTGTCTTTTTCACAGGAACCTGGGTGCCTCCCAAAATCCGGGTCTTCTCGACAGCCAACCTTGATCTCCTCTCCCATCTTTCCCCATAGCCGGGCAACCCTATCCTTGTTCTATCAGCCCCACTCAGTTCCCTGGAACGCCGCATTGTTGTGGAGAATCACTAGAGCCAGCTTTGCATTTGGGTCCACATTCCCCACGATTCCAGTGTGGCCTTTCCGAGCGTGATTCCAAGGCCGGTCATTGGGCTCTTGGTTACAGGCACCTCCAATTCGAGAGTAGTTGACAAATGGGGGAGCAGGCTAGACCTGACGCCCGCCGCCAGCTGCTCGTTACCAGGACAAACCTGGCAATTCTACTTTTCAGCTTGAGCTGAAAAAGACACCAGAGAAATGACGTTGACTAGTTCTCGCGGTGAAGCCACGACGACTACTGAGTGGCAGAGGCGGCAAGACCTGGCACCCAGCAAAGGGAGGTCGGTCTGATGGCCGGGCACAGTGGGCTAGACCTGGCATTCTGGGAGAGCTGAGGTGTGCAGACCTTCTGGCGTGGCTGGGCTGGGTAGACCTGTCATCCCGGCAGAGCAGGCTAAAGCCGGCAAGAGCCAGCGGCCACTCCAGAGCAGGGTAAACCTGGAACCCCGGTGTTGCAGGTGGACTCGCCGGCCTGCTGGAGTGGAGTAGAACATCAAAGTTCCAGTTGCCACGGAGCTCAAACATGAGGGACAGTAACCATGGTGCCATTGTGATCTCACTGACAATGTTGTCCGGGTGCCATTGTGGCGTCACTGACAACATTGTCCGGGTGCCATTGTGATGTCACAACGGGGGACTGGGCCTGCCCGGCTAGAAGAGGGATGCGTGTGGCCCGGGACCAGCAGTTCTTGGTGGGCACTGCACTGGACAGGCTGGTGACTCCAAGAGTTGGAGTTGTAGCAGAGCTAGGGACTGCAACAATCCGCCCCTAATTGTCATGATAGTGGTGGTGATACTGCTGAGCTGGGCCATAAAGTTATCCCGTTTGATGTTATTTTATGTCGGAATGGCACTCATAATGGTAACTTGTTTGACATTATTCTATGTCGGAATGGGGCTCACGGCAGCCTGGTGTGGCTACAGATAGATGACCTGTGCAACGCATGGCGCCGAAGGGTGGGGTGGTGTTACCTGTTGTGGAGAGGTAGGAGGGGTTGGAGCGTCCCTTCTGCTCAGGGCACAAGCACCCCAGCAGAGATGGGAACCCCAGGAGATATGGGCACCCCGACAGAGATGGGTCTCCAGCAGCTGGCGTCCACAAGCAGGGCGAGTGACCAAGAAGAGCCCTGTGTGGTAGGGGGGCGCTCACAGAAAAACTGCAACAATCTGCGTGGCTCCCAAAAGTATTGCTGGAGATGCCGCAGTGCCCCACCCTTCTGCAAGGACGCAGGCAGGATAACACCAGCAGAGATTGGAACCCCAGGAGCTATGGGCACCACCACAGGGATGGGCCTGCAGCAGCCAGTGTCCACAAGCAAGGCCAGTGGCCAAGAAGAACGGTGCATGGTAGGGATGGTGCTCACAGAAACACTGCAATAAGCTCCGTGGCTCCCAAAAGCATTCCTGGAGATGCCGCAGTGCCCCACCCTTCTGTAAAGAAACAGGAAAGAGCACCTCCGCTGCTCAAGGCAGGAGAACCCCAGCAGAGATGGGAACCCCAGGAGATGTGGGCACCACTGCACAGATGGGTCCTCAGCAGCTGGCGTCCACAAGCAAGGCGAGTGACCAAGAAGAGCCCTGCGTGGTAGGGCGGCGCTCGCAGAAGCGCTGCAAGAAGCTCCGTGGCTTCCTGAAACGTTTCTGGAGATGCCGCATTGCCCCACACTTCTGCAAGGATGCAAGAAAGAGTCCCCCCCGCTGCTGAAGGCATGAGCACGCTGGCAGAAATTGGAACCCCAGGAGATATCGACACCACCATAGAGATGGGCCTGCAGTAAATGGCATCCACAAGCAAGGCGAGTGGTCAACAAGACCCCTGCGTGGTAGGGCAGCACTCTGAGAAGTGCTGCAAGAAGCTCTGTGGCTTCCTGAAGCATTTCTGGAGACACCGCAGTTCCCCACACTTGTGCAAGGATGCAGGAATGACCCACCCCCGCTGCTGAAGGCACGAGCATTCTGGCAGAGATGAGAACCCCAGGAGATATGGGCACCCAAACAGAGATGGGAACTCCAGGAGATGTGGGCACCCAAACAGAGATGGGGCCCTAGGAGCTGGTGACCGCAGGAGAGACACGTGGCCAGGTGGCCAAAAGGCTGGGCAGGGCAAGATGGCTTTTTGGCCGCCTGACCGCCTGCTGGAGACGCTGATGCTGCACTTGAAGAACAGCTTGCTATGTCCTCCTTGCCCACACACCACTATTTCCTTTGAGGTTTCTCTCATTTCAATAAAAGATTGAGGCGCTTCCTTTGGGGAAGTTACCAACTAATTCATCCTAAGGAGTATTTTTGATCCCTCCAATCTGACCTTCAACACTGGCAGGGAGGGGGCACTCACAGGTTCCCTGGGCCACCTCTGCCACTGTCTCACCATCCAACTTCAAGTCATTCCCCCTCATCCTATCACTCCAGGCCCTTGGGAAAAGTCCTTCCCCAGCTTTCCTGCAGGCCCTTCAGGTCCGGAAAGGCCGCTCTGAGGTGCCCTTTTATCTACCATGGGGCCACAAGGTTGACCTGGTCGCTTCCCACGTGGTGTAGGATACAGGGGCTTGTGGGCCAGTCCCACGTTAGCCATGGCCACGCTCCAGCACTTCATCATCTTTGTTGTATTGCGGGGCCCAACCAAAGAGAGGCTCTGAGGTGCGGCCTCAGCAGCACTGAGTACAGAGGGGCGGTTGCTTCGGACTTGACACTCGCTTGCGATCCCCTCACTGGCTTGCGAGGAATCTCATAGGACAGTCCATAGAAGCCTCAGTTCATGCACAGAAAGAAACTGCTGTAGCCCACCCCTCTACATAGTTTTGCAAGGAATTATGGAAACCAACCCCTGCTCTCCGCTGGGCAGCAAGGCTGTCCTTCCAGCGCTGCCTGCAGAGACCCTAGCGAGAGACAAGGCGCCCTGGGGAAATCCACTCGCCTTCTCTTTCAGACGGCCAGAAATAGGATGCGAGGGAACACCATCTGGGCCACAGCCTTGCACTCCCCTGCTCATCCATTTTCCCCATGGTGAGAGGTTTCCCGCGGACTGCAGGACATTTGGAAGATGATGGAGAGCGGCCTCCCTGGGACACGGTCCTGCTTACTCAGCGGCCTGTGATAGGGTACGGCACCTTCCCCACCGCTCTCTCAACTTGATCAACTGACCCATCTTTGGCTCCTCTTGTGGCTCCCTTCCCCCTCCCTCGTCACTCACTCATGCTACCATTCTAGAGTATCCAAGAAGCCGGGGGAACCGCGTAGCCCTGACGCTGGCCACCAGCTGCTCCTGACCAGGACTCACCTGCCAACTCTGCTTTTCAGGTGCGCCTGAAATAATGCCAGAGGAATGACGTTGACTAGTTCTGGCGCTGAAGTCAGGACAACTACTGAGTGGCAGAGGCGGCAAGACCTGCAACCCAGCAAAGTGAGGTCCATCTGATGGCGTGGCATAGTAGGCCAGAGGTGGTGTTCTGGGAGAGCTGAGGCATGTAAACCTTCTGGCGTGGCCGGGCTGGGTAGAGCTGTCATCCCATCGGAACAGGCTAAACCGGCGAGTGCAAGCGGCCAATCCACAGCAGGGTAACGCTGGCAACTCAGTGTTGCAGGTAGACCTGCCGGCCCACTGGAGCGCAGTAGAACATCAAAGCTCCAGTTGCCATGGAGGTGGCACATGCCGACTGTAACCACGGTGCCATTGTGATGTCACTGGTGATGTTGTCCGGGTGCCATTGTGATGTCATAATGGGCCTCTCCCCGCCCCGCCTATAAAAGCGGGCGTGTTTGAGGCACAGATCTGCCGCATCCAGCATGGCTAGTGCCCAACGGAGCAGAAGCAGCAGTAAAAACCGCTACCCGATGGTCTTGAGGCTGCCGCGTCGTCTTGGGCTGTGGCGTCGTCTTCGCAGGTCCGTAAAGAGAAGGAATGTACGCCGCCCTAGGGCTCGCAGAGGCCGGGCAGGGGGAAGCCGGCGCCGGTGGGGGAGACGCTCCCGCCGTGGTTGAGCTGACCCCAGCACCGGCTGTGTGCGGAGCCAGTGTCCTCACGACAGGCGGACACAACCATCTCCGCAGCGCCACACAACTACGGCCCCAACTCGATCAATAAAAAATGAGAGCATGAAAAGGTGTGTCTTTGCTTTGGTGTCCTAGCCCATGGTCTCTTGAGGGCAGCGTGTCACGGGGCTGGGCATGCGTGTCTGCTGGGGGGGGGAGGGTATGGTGCGGGTGTGGGCGTCCGTGTGTTCTGGGTGGGTGTGTCCCTGGGGGCGGGTGTTATCTTGTGGGTGGGCGTCCATGTCTGCGAGGGATCTGTGTGCCATTGCTCAACTTGCCTTTCTTCTGGGCTTGGGTATCCTGGGAGCGCACGTGTCCTGGAGCAGCGCACGTCTCCAGGGACAGAGATGCCCCAGTCGGCCGGCTAACAGCCTCCGTCTGCCCCCGGGCTCCATTGCCCTGTCACAGCCCATCGACACAGCCGCAGCCCCGCTCCAGAAAGCAAGTCTCTACTAAAGCCACTTCCTTGTGCACGGGAGCGCTCTGCATCGCCAAAAAAAGCCGTTTGCCCCCTTGCTTGCCTGCCTCCTCCTTGTCTCCGGCTCTTTGTCGCTCCCCAGCTGCGTTCTGGGGGCTCCCACCTCTGGGCGATGTCTGAGTTGCGCCAGGCCGGCCTGGGAGAGAAGGTGAGGAAAGGAGTCCAAGGCCTGTGACTGACGGACGCTCTGGGGATGGGGAGGGTAGGATGCAGGGGCTTGTGGGCCAGTGACACGTTGGCCACCAGCCGTGGCCTCCCTCCTGTCATCTTTTCTCATGCTGCCCTGTGTCCTGGGAGACCGCTTTGCTCTCCAGGGGGAAGCACCCTGCCCGTTTTCATCTGGGCTGCTGAACTGCAGGGATTTGGGGGTAAAAGTTGCATTTTTGGGGAGGGACATGAGGGGATTTGGGGTGAAACCCCACATTTTGGGGGAAATTTCTCAAGCTCTGAGGTGAAGGTCTTGGTTTTGGGGGCTTTTTTGCGGGGATTTGGGGTAAAATCTACGTTTGTGTGGCATTTGTGAGGAGATTTGGGGTAAAACGTGCATTTTTGGGGAATTAGTGAGAGGATTTGGGGTTAAAAAACATTTTGGGCAAATTTGACAAGATTTGAGGTGAAAATGGGGGGTTTGAGGGGTTTGGGAGGGATTTGGGGGTAAAAGTTGCATTTTTGGGGAGGGTCATGAGGGGATTTGGGGTAAAACCCCACTTTTTTGCTTAAATTTCTCAAGCTGTGAGGTGAAGGTCTCGTTTTGGGGGCGTTTTTCAGGGGATTTGGGGAAAAGCTGCGTGTGGGGAGGTGCCGGGAGGCAAGTCCACGTCCACACGGCTTTTCACCGTGTTCCCACCATCCTGAAGGACACTTTCTTGCTTGGTCCCCACTGGTATCTTCTGTGGGGAGTCCTGACAAAGTGGGGGCCTTGACTTTTGCACTGGCTCCTTGTAAGGCTTGTAAGTCCCAACTTTCCCAAACTTCCCAAAGTCCACCAGGATTGGAGTTCTCGTTCAAATTCAGTGGCATTGTCCCAGACAATTTTCCGAATTTCAGTGGGGAAAGTACCTTCTTCACCCTCTCTTATGATCGAGGCAGCAACTGATTGCATCCACAGTTGTGCCTGAATACAACTGAGAGCCAAAGAGAGATTGTTTTGGACCACACCAAATGCATCTGTAATTAATTCGTGGTCCTTCACATTCACCTTTTCCCATTTTGGCAGCGCTTCTGATAGCAGCCACTGGTTAGTTCCCAAAGCTAATAGGGAAGATTGCAAAGGCAGTTGCAATTTTGTTAAATCACTGGTTGTGGTGGCCAGTTTGTTCATCAGAATTTCTGAATCCATACGGTTTAACACTCCCAATCCTGTTTCCAATGCGCCAGTTAGGTCTCTCTATGTTCGTGTCTTGGAAGATAAACCTCTCCGCAGCCATGTTGTCCACCCCTCGAAAGAAGTCCTTAGGAATGGAGAGCAGGCTGGCTGGATCTCAGAAACATTATTTTGCATTAGTAATTCAACTGGTTTCAGAGACCATTCTGGGTTGAACAACATTTGTTGTTGGCCCATGTTTTTGATCACATAGGATCCAACTTCCAAAAATGTTTGGATCGGGTACAGCTATTGGTTTGGTTGTAGGTGTCACGACCTCGGATTTTGTCATCATAGGTGTGGTAGGTGATAGAATTGGGGGTGGAGAGGTCGTCTATCCCAACCATGAGATTACATTAAACTGGTAAGTTATTTGTCCAAATTCTCCTGAACATTTTACTAAAATGGCTGAATTCAAGGTATGATTTTGCCAGCATTCGTTCAAACAGTCATAGAAGGTTGAAGAATCATTTCCTTGAAAGACTGTAAGTTGCACTTGTGAGTGGGAAGGATCTTTATAGCATTCCTCAACTTAAATTTGCTCTCTTATTTGCCATTTAAGTTGAGGAATTAATGTCATAAATCATTTGTGTTGTCTTCAGAGTCCCTCGGAAGGGATTTGCTTAGTTGTAATTTGACTCTTCTCCTCACGCTCCGTCTCCCTCAGCACTTCTGTGTTTTTTAAACATTCCTCCTTCAAAGCAGCCTTTAACCAGAGGTTTTCTTCCCTTTCTTTCTCTAATTGTTGTTGCAAAATTTTCACCAAATTTTCAAGGGATTCTATAATTTTGCTTTCATCACTACATTGCCTGAGGCCATCTTCAATCGCTGCCACCAGGCTGGCTCCTAGAACGGCACAAACTGTAGCTCTGCCCTTATCTAATCTAAACTTAGACTGAGTCTGCAGAGAAATCACTCGGTCTACCACATTCTGTAAATTAGACCAATTATCACGTGCCCAGTCTGCTCCGGGTACGGAGGGTCGAGCCCCATATTTTGCCAAAAATGAGTAAAACGAGTCTCGACCTTTCACTGACCGAGAGTCTTGGTTCTCAGAGTTTTTAGTCATTCTTGCTACGAAGGCACCAAATCCACATCGGGAAGGCTCCACTTAGTTACACAAAACACACAGTCACTGCTGGGTCACCCTTCTCTTCTCCCAAGTGGTTGAAGGGGCCAAAAATCTGCTATGGTGTTGTGGTTTGGGATTTTTCCGAGGAATTTTTCTTCCTTTTGCCAAGAAAGGGAATTTCAGCAGATGCGAGGGCGGATGGGGGGAGGACGTTTCCGGGGAAACGGGGAGAGAGGTCGTGACCGGACATCCCTTTTCCTCTCGGACGGCAGTGGCGGCAACGGCAGCGGCAGTCCCTGCGTGCATACGTTTTGCAATCTCTGAAGGGAAGATCACGGCTCATCTGAATCTTCCACAACTCTGGCAGAACTCGCACTAAGTTTCCATCTCCCTTCCCCACCCTTCCCCGGCTGCGGGGGGCGCCGCGCTTTCCCGTGCAGGGCAGCGACTGCTCGCCAGCTCTTGAAGAGACCTGCATCGCAAGATTTTGGGTACAGGACTCAATCTATTTCTGAAGTCTTTTAGGTTTTAGTTGTGATTAGTGTTGGTTCTGGTTTGTATACACATATACTTGTAGCTAAGAACTGTTCTCTCTTCCATACGTTTTTTTTTTCCCTGATTAAAGATCTTTAATATCTGATAACAGATCTTAGTTTTCATCTAAACTAAGACATTTATTGGGTGCCCAACATGGGGCTGACAGCAAAGAAGGATAACAATTCTGGCATCATGATGTTTGTTGAGAGTTCCGAGTCCATATGGACCATGCTGTACTACAGATTTGCTTTCTGTTGGAACACAACTATGCCAAAGGCTCTGGCGGGCTCAATTCATCTGAGTGCAGCAGCCAGTAGAACTCAGATAGCTGTGATCATTATGGAGTTCTTCTTTTGGGTCTATAGTGTTATGGATTCAGTGTCTATGGGTTTCATTTGGCATGTGTTCTCAAGGTTGTACTCCTGTAGCAGCCCAAGCTGTTACTTCTGGGGACATAGTGATAATGTTACCTACTCTCAGGGAGGGACACAGGAGAGTGTTTCATTTCAACCTGTTAATCAGTCACCTTTTAGGTTTGCTAGAACAGCTTTTGAGAAACTTAACCTTTTGCTAGATTCCAGGAATGTCCTACCTTTGGTGAATTGTCTGCAAGTTGGTTTAATTAGGATCTATCTTATGTATGAAGCCAGGAATAGGGGTGGTCAGGAATGCAACCAAAAGCAAGGAAAGAGAAAAAAGAAGAGAGAGAGTAAGACACCTGATGCTGTGGTAGCTCAGGATGTAGCTAAAGCAGAGGAACAGTCTGAGCCGATGAAAGTTGCCCCTATCCAGAAAAGGAAATATAAGACCAAATCGGTTCGTCCAGTTGATGATGACGGGGAAGCGGAAGCAGGTCCTTCACATACTGCAGATCCAGAACCAGAGATGGTTACTGAATTGCTCTCATATGACAACCTTTGTGGCTTGCGAAAGGACGTTACTCGACAGGCAGATGAGCCTATCCTGACTTGGATGATCCGAGTGTGGGATCTTATGGGTGACAGTTTGCAACTTGATGGTTCTGAAGCCAAGTATTTAAAGGCTCTGGCCCAAGATACAGGTATTGAAGAGGTATTTGTGAGGGAATGAAAACCCCTTTCACTCTGGGCACGAGTTCTAGGCAGTGTGAGAGCGAGGTTCCCTCACAAAGATATCCTGCAGGCACATCATCTTCAGACACCTTGGAAGACTGTGGAAGACGCGATTTTACGCCTGAGGGAAATGGCACCGCTAGAAATACTTTATGGAAGAGATGGGCAACCCCTTACCGACCCAGACAAGGTTAGGTGCACCCCAGAAATGTGGTGGAAGCTTTCCGGCGGTGCACCAGGTGCCTTCTCCCATTATGTGGCGTCCATGTATTCGGAGGTAGACCAAGATTTGGTGGGTGTCGCAGCAGGTAAACTCAGGACATATGCGAAGATGGTCCATGGCCCGATGCAGAAACGTATCGCTGCGGTAGAAACAGCACTTGAGAGCATGGATAAGAGGATGGACAAGCAGCAAAAGGAGATGATGGAAACTCTTCAAGATCTTCAAGTGGCACCAGTGCGAATCAAAGCCTCTGAGTCCAGAGGTGGACGCCTCCCGGCTAGGGGAAGAGAAGAGACTTCACAGATCGATCTATGGTATTTCTTGGTTGACCATGGGGAAGATATGAGACGGTGGGACAGGAAACCTACCCATGCCCTGGCAGCCCGGCTACAAGAATTGAAGGAGAACGAGAAAAGAAAATCGGCAAAAGTAAGTGCAGTGCCAGTCTCCCAAGGATCTGACCCACTAGAGGCAACCTCCAAAATGTACCCATCACTAAAGAGTTGCTGTCACTGCAACGGCTGTTAGAGGGGCCCTGCTTCTGGCCAGGTAGAGGCACGGGACAACCGTGTCTATTGGACTGTGTGGATCCGGTGGCCTGGCACATCAGACCCACAGAAATACAAGGCTTCAGTTGATACTGGTGCTCAATGTACGTTAATGCCATCAGGACATGTGGGCCCGGAAACTGTTGCTATTTCTGGGGTGACTGGGGGATCTCAAGAGCTGACGGTGTTGGAAGCTGAAGTGACTCCACCGCTGAGTGCCGCTGTGCCAAACATGTTGGAACTCCAGTATGAACTGGAATCCAAGGCAGCGAAGTGGTACGCCACGATTGACACTGCTAATGCCTTCTTCTCCATTCCTCTAGCTGCAGAGTGCAGGCCACAGTTCGCCTTCACCTGGAGGGACGTGCAATACACCTGGAACCGATTGCCTCAGGGGTGGAAACATACTCCCACCATCTGTCATGGACTGATTGAAGAAGCACTAGAGAAGGGCGAGGCTGCAGAACATCTGCAGTACATCGGCGACATCATTGTGTGGGGGCACACAGCAGGAGAGGTTTTTGAGAAAGGAAAGACAATCATGCAGATTCTCTTGGAAGCTGGGTTTGCAATCAAACAGAGTAAAGTTAAGGGACCCGCCCAAGAAATACAGTTCCTGGGAGTGAAGTGGCAAGACAGACGTCGCCAGATTCCAACAGAAGTTATCAACAAGATCACAGCAATGTCTCCACCGACCAGCAAGAAGGAAACACAAGCATTCTTGGGTGCCATAGGTTTCTGGAGGATGCATATCCCGGAATACAGTCAGATCATAAGCCCTCTCTACTTGGTAACCCACAAGAAGAATGATTTCCACTGGGGCCCTGAACAACAGCAAGCTTTTGAGCAGATTAAGCGGGAGATTGCTCATGCTGTAGCCTTTGGACTGGTCAGGACAGGACCAGACATGAAGAACGTGCTCTACTCTTCAGCCGGGAATAACGGTCTTTCATGGAGTCTTTGGCAGAAAATGCCTGGCGAGTCTCAAGGCCGACCACTTGGATTCTGGAGTCGAGGCTACAGGGGATCTGAAGCCAAATACAGCCCAACAGAGAAAGAGATCTTAGCTGCTTATGAAGGAGTTCAAGCTGCCTCAGAGGTAATTGGAGCAGAAACTCAGCTCCTCCTGGCACCTTGAGTACCAGTGCTAAGGTGGATGTTCAGTGGACGGGCTGCCCCCACACATCATGCTACTGATGCTACCTGGAGCAAATGGGCTGCTCTGATCACACAACGCGCCCGTATTGGGAAACCAAATCGCCCTGGGATCCTGGAAATCACCACGAACTGGCCTGAAGGTGACAACTTTGGTTTAGCAGATGAAGAGAAAGAAGAACAGGTAACACGTGCAGAGGAAGCGCCACCATACAATCAGTTGCCAAAAGAAGAAGCACGCTATGCCCTTTTTACGGATGGTTCCTGTCGCATTGTGGGGACAAATCGAAGATGGAAAGCAGCCGTGTGGAGCCCCACACGACGAGTTGCAGAAGCTATTGAGGGAAAAGGTGGATCAAGTCAATTTGCAGGACTCAAAGCTGTCCAATTGGCTCTGGACATTGCTGAATGAGAGAAGTGGCCAAAGCTTTACCTCTATACTGACTCTTGGATGGTGGCCAATGCATTGTGGGGATGGTTAGACCGATGGAAGAAAGCCAACTGGGAACGCAGAGGGAAACCCATCTGGGCTGCAGATATATGGCAAGATATCGCCACCCGTGCGGAGAAGCTGAGCGTGAGAGTCCGCCATGTGGATGCACACGTGCCCAAGGATCAAGCCAACGAGGAACATCGCAACAACGAACAGGCAGACCGAGCTGCACAAGTCAAGGTGTCACCGATAGATCTGGATTGGCAGCATAAAGGAGAGTTGTTCCTGCCTCGATGGGCCCGTCATGCCTCAGGCCATCAGGACAGAGATGCCACTTATAGATGGGCACGAGACCGAGGGCTGGATGTAACCATGGACATTATCTCCCAGGTTATCCATGACTGTGAGACATGTGCTGCCATCCAACAGGCTAAGAGAGTGAAACCCTTCTGGTATGGTGGACGCTGGGATAAGTATAAATATGGAGAGGCCTGGCAGGTTGATTATATCACCCTGCTGCAGACCCGCCAGGGTAAGCGCTACGTGCTCACCATGGTGGAAGCAACTACGGGATGGCTGGAGACATACCCAGTGCCTCATGCCACTGCCCGGAACACCATCCTAGGCCTGGAAAAGCAAGTCTTGTGGCGACATGGCACTCCAGAGCGGATGAGTCAGATAATGGAACTCATTTCAAGAACAGTTTAGTTACCACCTGGGCAAAGGAGCACGGCATCGAGTGGGTGTACCATATCCCCTACCACGCACCAGCTGCCGGGAAGGTTGAACGGTGTAATGGACTGTTGAAAACCATTTTGAAGGCATTGGGTGGGGGGACTTTCAAACATTGGGACCAACATTTAGCAAAGGCTACATGGTTGGTCAACACTAGAGGCTCAGTCAATGGAGCCGGCCCTGCCCAGTCAGAATTCCTTCATACTGTAGATGGAGATAAAGTCCCTGTGATCCACGTGAGAGGTATGTTAGGGAAAACTGTTTGGGTTAAACCTGTCTTGAGCAAAGGCAAGCCCATTCGTGGGATTGTCTTTGCTCAAGGATCTGGTTGCACTTGGTGGGTGATGCAGGAAGATGGAAAAACACGATGTATACCTCAAGGGGACCTTACTTTTGGATGAGTTGTTCATATTCTATGTGCCTATCTGTATATGTATATAGTTGAAAATATGTATGTATAAATTGAAGTCCGATTGTTGGCATGGAAGAAAAATTCGGGGTGGATAATGTTGTGGTTTGTGATTTTTCCGAGGAATTTTTCTTCCTTTTGCCAAGAAAGGGAATTTCAGCAGATGTGAGGGGGAGGACGTTTCCAGGGAAACTGGGAGAGAGGTCGTGACCGGACATCCCTTTTCCTCTCGGACGGCAGTGGCGGCAACGGCAGCGGCAGTCCCTGCGTGCATACGTTTTGCAATCTCTGAAGGGAAGATCACGGCTCATCTGAATCTTCCACAACTCCGGCAGAACTCGCACTAAGTTTCCATCTCCCTCCCTCGCCCTTCCCCGGCTGCGGGGGGGGCCGCGCTTTCCCGTGCAGGGCAGCGACTGCTCGCCAGCTCTTGAAGAGACCTGCATCGCGAGATTTTGGGTACAGGACTCTATTTCTGAAGACTTTTAGGTTTTAGTTGTGATCAGTGTTGGTTCTGGTTTGTATACACATATACTTGTAGCTAAGAACTGTTCTCTCTTCCATACATTTTTTTTTCCCTGATTAAAGTTCTTTAATATCTGATAACAGATCTTAGTTTTCATCTAAAGTAAGACATATGGGAAGGCTCCACTTAGTTACACAAACACACAAGATTGCCCCTTCACTTTCCCTAGCAGACAATTCTCATCAACATGAGAGCAACACCCCTTTTGCACTTTGAGATCTTTTGGTTTGATTCCGAGAGACAGAGCCCTCAACTTGAGTTTGGAGTGCTCTACACCAAGGCGTGTGCGGTGTGTGGGAAATCTGAGTTGCCCCCCTTGCTTTCTGGACACCTCTTACCTATCAGGTGTAGGGCCAGGTGCGGCTGGAACAAAACGTCCTTCCCCTGTTACAGACCACACACTACCTGCACTCCTCTCTTTCTTGGAATCCTGTCCGTGACGCCAATTTAATGTCACGGTCCACTCAGGGACTCGTGACGATTCGTTTACCTTGATCTCGAAGCGCAAAATTAAGGCAGCCAAAATGCCAAGGGGTTATAATTCAATCAAAGAGAAACTTTATTAATTTTGCCCGGAAAGCGGCACGCGATAGACAGAGTGGAGAAAAGGGGAGGAAAAGGAGGAAAGAGGATTATAGCTACCACCACGGATCCAAAGGCGTCCCTATGGTCCCAGGCCCCAAACAGCGTCCTGCCGGTCCTCAGTCGAGACTCGTCGTCACGGCGGGCGATCTGTGATCCAGAGGTGGGGAGATTTCTCTCAGCTGGGGTTCAGTTAGGAACCATCTTTTATGCTCAGCAACAGCACCTTGCACCTCCTCTCTCCCATGGATTGAGGCCAATCTCCGCCTTCATTTCACAATCCAGGCTGGACTGCACAGGCCCCAAAAGTTCTCGCTTTGCTTGCCAGAACTCGTCTGCGCCTGCGCCACCTCACGTTCGGGGGTCTTTCACTTCCTCACCTCATCTTCCTCTCGTGACCGCTAGGTGACCGGAAGACCCTCTGCGAGCCTCTGCGCATGCTCTTTCCTTGTTGGCGTTGGGTCAAGGAGGAGGTGGGGTAACTTTGGCTGAGGTAGCAGGTGAAACCCATCTTCTGGACAGCATCTATTCAGCTTTTTCTTAGATGTTACTTGCAGTCCTTGGTCACGGCGACTGCTTGTTCCAGGCAGTGCCTCCATCTCGGGTCATTGCTCCTTGGTCTTTCTCCGAGTTCCTGATGGCGATGTTGAGACAAGTACCGTTCTTCGGACCGAGACAAATACTCCTCTTCGGACTGACTCTTACATCCAGGTAATTACAGACCTGGCAGCCAGACCTCGGTTCCAGGTAAAATGATGGAATTATGGGTGCAATCATGCGGCACCTGCAGAACGACCGAGAGATCGGGCTCAGCCAGCTTGGATTTAGGAAGGACAGATCCTGCCTGACCAACCCCATCTCCTTTTATGACCGTGTGACTCGCCTGGTGGATGAGAGGAAGGCTGTGGGTGTACCTGGACTTCAGCAAGGCCTTTGACACCGTCTCCCACAGCAGACTCCTGGAGAAGCTGGCAGTCCATGGCTTGGGTGGGAACGCTCTGTGCTGGGTGAGGAACTGGTTGGATGGCCGAGCCCAGAGAGTGATAGTGAATGGTGTTTCCTCCAGCTGGCGGCTGGTCACTCGTGGTGTTCCCCAGGGATCGGTTTTGGGCTGGAGTGTGTCCAGAGGAGAGCGACGAAGGTGGGGGAGGGGCTGGAGCACAAGCCCTGTGAGGAGCGACTGAGGGAGCTGGGGTTGTTTAGCCTGGAGAAGAGGAGGCTCAGGGGAGACCTTCTCGCTCTCTACAACTGCCTGAAAGGAGGCTGTAGTCAGGCAAGATGTCTTCTCTCAGGCGACCGCTGACAGAACAAGAGGTCAAGCTTGGTCAGGGGAGGTTTAGGCTCGATATTAGGAAAAGGTTCTGGAGGGAAAGGGTAATTGGCCATGGGAAAGCGTGGTGAAGTCACCGTCCCTGGAGGGGTTGAAGAGGACATTGGATGAGGCACCTAGTGCCGTGGTTGAGAAGACGTGTAGGTGTTGGGGTTGGGTCATGGGCTGGACTGGATGATCTCAAAGGTCTTTTCCAGCCTTTTGAGACTGAGATACTGTTTAGAGGTCACTGCGGGGTCCTGGATGTCACAGGGTGAGTCTTGCAGGTCACGGGGTGGTGTTTTGGGGTCAAGGGTGGAAGTCTGGACGTCAAAGGATGAGTTTGGAAGTCACAGGAGGGTTTGTGGAGGTCTTGGAGGTCACAGGGTGGGTTTGGGGGTCAAAGGGGTTTTGGGGGCACCCCCGGAGGGGGCAAAGGTTGGATTCTGGGGGTCAACGAGGGGTTTGGAGGTCACAGGGTGGGTTTTGGGGGTGAAAGGGCATTTAGCGGTCAAAAGGGTGGGTTGGGGATCTCCTTGGGAGATCAAAGTTGGGGTTTTTGCGTTCTGAAGGAGCCCCCCCAAGAAAGGGTCCCAACTACCCCTCCTCCCCCCCAAAAAAGGCTCCCAAGGGTCGCCTCCCAAAAAGGGTCCCAAGTGATCCTCCCCACCCCAAGAAAAGGTCCCAAGGGTTCCCTCCTCCTCCCCCAAAAAAGGATCTCAAGTGTCCCCTCCCCCCAAAAAAGGGTCCCAGAATGCCCCTCCCCACAAAAAAGGCATCCAGGATGCCCCCCCAAAACCAGTCCCAAGTGTCCCCTCCCCCACCAAAAAAGGCTCCCAAGTGACCCCCTACCCCTGCAAAAATGGGGTCCCAAGTTGCTCTAAGAGTCAGTCTAAAGAACAGTATTTGCCTCAGCATTGCCGTCGGGGACTTGCAGAGAGACCAAGAAGCAAAAGCCCTGAGAGGAAAGAACTGCATGGCACAAGCAGTCACCGTGAGCAGGGTCTGCCAGCCCACAAGATGGATTTCTTCAGCAAGTTTGCCCCATCTCCTCCCTGTTACAGAAGCCAACAAAAGAAGAGCATGCGCAGAGACTTGCAGAGGATCTTCAGGTCACCTAGCGGTCACGAGAGGAAGATGAGGTGAGGAAGTGAAAGACCCCCGAACGTGAGGTGGCGCAGGCAAGCGAAGCGAGAACTTTTGGGGCCTGCGCAGTTCAGTCTGGGATGCGAAACGAAGGTGGAGATTGGCCTCAATCCATGGGAGAGAAGAGGTGCGAGGTGCTGTTGCTGAGCATAAAAGATGGTTCCTAACCCAACCCCGGGGAGATCTCCCAAACCTTTGGATCATGGATCATGACTATCATGACGACGGGTGACGACTGAGGACCGGCAGGACGCTGTTCGGGGGCTGGGACCATAGGGACGACTTTGGACCCGTGGTGGTAGCGATAATCCTCTTTCCTCCTTGTTCCTCCCCTTTTCCCCACTCTGTCTATCGCGTGCCGCTTTACGGGCAAAATAATGAAGTTACTCTTTGATTGAATTATAAGCCCTTGGCACTTGGGTTACCTTAATTTTGCGCTTCGAGATCCAGGTAAACAAATCATCACGAGTCCAGCGAGCGGAGCGTGACAACGGCTTACGCTGATCAGTCCCCAGAAATGACTAGCACAGGATGGAGCTCAGAGGTGAGGTCACCTTCTTTCTTTGCACAGGCCCAGTACTTTCTTGAATCCCCTCCAGGCCAAAAGACAAAACCATCTCGGTTTCACTGCAAGCTGCCCAACTCCTTATCAGTGTAGCCTTGATGGATTTATGAAAGCTGCCGGGCCTACAAAGTCCTTCTCTGCACAACCCGAGTGGAGGAGCACACAGAACTGCCAGGCTCGCACAGTTCCCACAGAGTCCAATTGCCAAATCCACCCCCCCCCCCGCAAGATGTCCAAGGCTAACCACATCTCCAAGTTACAGCTCTGCAGCCTAAACCAAGGCTTCTCTAAAGTCTCACATCATTCCCCCCTGTCTCATCATCCCAGGCAAATTCTTTGGCCTTCATCCATCATGTGTCTCTCCAGGGCAATTGTCTGGTGCACGGCATCAAGGACCAATGTTAAGTGTGCCTCTCGTTTCATCGTTCTCCAGCTCAAAACATAGAATCCTACAGACAAAACTAAACAAAGGAGAATTAACATCAAGAGAATGACAAGAGGGTGAGAGAGGACGCTGTTCAGGACACCGGTAGCCGTAGGGCAACATCCAAAAAGCGTGTCCCACCATCTATTTCTCCATCCTGCTCCACTCCTTTCAAAACACGGTGAATTTCTTCCACATTGGGGTGAACAGTTATCAGAGATTTTTGCCCCTTTTCTGGCATCTCCTCCAAAATCCTGATCAAACCTGGATGCTGTACCAATTGCTTCACTAAAGAAAGGTTTATTCCAGCAGAGCTAGGTAGGAGTTTGTGGAAGGTGTATAATGAGATTGGAAGAGCTGGTGAGACATAAGAGGTCCTGAATAAGAGATATCACACCCTTGGATTTGAAGGAAATTACAAATACAAGAATTGGAGTGATTCCAACTTTCTACCCTTACCATATTCCCTACAATAACAGCACACACAGCCCTCACACACCAAGGTATCTAAGGACTGTCTCACGGTTAAGGTTAGGATGAATCTCAAAATGACAACCCTTCTCTTCAGTATCTAGACAAACCTCTTGAGCACTGAGTGCATTGCCTTCGCTGATTACCCCTCTTGTTCCCGCACGATGCAGGGTTCTAAATCTACGGTCTGCCACTTCCCATCGCCTTTTCAGACCCAGACTCTGTGCTCGGCAGGACAGAGTACAGCTCCACTGTGCTTCGCTCCAATGCAATGGTGCGACGCCCTACATAGATTGAGGCATTAGGTGTGGTTAGCACAAAGGCCACGGCTGTGTTAGTGACGGGGTTATAAGTAAAGCTTATCAAATTCCACCAGGACTGGAGTTCCCTCTCAAAGTCACAGGCATTGTTCCAAAGAATTTTCCCAATTTTGGTGGGGAAAGTGCCTTCCTCCCCCTCTCTTAGGATCGAGGCGACCAGCGACTGCATCCATAACTGTGCCTGAACGTGACTAAGAGTCATCCTGAGTGCACTTCTAATCAATCCCTGGTGCTTTCTATTCCTTTCTTCCCATTTTGGTAATACTTTTGTTAGCAGCCACTGATTGGTTCCCAGAGCCCATAGGGAAGATGGCAGAGGCTGTTGTAATTTTGCCAGATGACTTGATGTAGTGGCTAGTTTGTTCATCAGTACCTCTGCATCAATGCTATTTCAAACTGCCAATCCCACCCCGAACACACCAGTTAGGTCTGTCTGTGTTTCTCTCTTGCAAGGTCTTTGCTTGCGCAGCCAGGTTGTCCATCCCTCGAAGGAAGTTTCCAGGAAAGGAGAACAGCCTGGCTGAATCTCTCTCGGAAATATGATTTGGCATCAGCACTTCAACACGTTTGAGAGACCATTCTGGATTGAACAGCAGCTGCTGTTGGCCTATATCCTTGGCTACATATGGTCCTCTTCCAAAACCATTGGGATTAGATACGGCTGTTGGTTTGCTGGTGACTGGGGTGGCAGGGGGTGGTGCCGTAGGTGGCACTATTGTGTCAATTCTAACCCCATCGGTTAAAGCCTTTTCTTTAGATTCCTGCTCCAGGCACACTACAAAGATTGGCTCTCTTTACGCCAACGCTCCAGTCCAGAAGAAGAAACTGTATTTCTGGGGGAAGATCTCTCTGTCTTTTTCACAGGAACCTGGGTGCCTCCCAAAATCCGGGTCTTCTCGACAGCCAACCTTGATCTCCTCTCCCATCTTTCCCCATAGCCGGGCAACCCTATCCTTGTTCTATCAGCCCCACTCAGTTCCCTGGAACGCCGCATTGTTGTGGAGAATCACTAGAGCCAGCTTTGCATTTGGGTCCACATTCCCCACGATTCCAGTGTGGCCTTTCCGAGCGTGATTCCAAGGCCGGTCATTGGGCTCTTGGTTACAGGCACCTCCAATTCGAGAGTAGTTGACAAATGGGGGAGCAGGCTAGACCTGACGCCCGCCGCCAGCTGCTCGTTACCAGGACAAACCTGGCAATTCTACTTTTCAGCTTGAGCTGAAAAAGACACCAGAGAAATGACGTTGACTAGTTCTCGCGGTGAAGCCACGACGACTACTGAGTGGCAGAGGCGGCAAGACCTGGCACCCAGCAAAGGGAGGTCGGTCTGATGGCCGGGCACAGTGGGCTAGACCTGGCATTCTGGGAGAGCTGAGGTGTGCAGACCTTCTGGCGTGGCTGGGCTGGGTAGACCTGTCATCCCGGCAGAGCAGGCTAAAGCCGGCAAGAGCCAGCGGCCACTCCAGAGCAGGGTAAACCTGGAACCCCGGTGTTGCAGGTGGACTCGCCGGCCTGCTGGAGTGGAGTAGAACATCAAAGTTCCAGTTGCCACGGAGCTCAAGCATGAGGGACAGTAACCATGGTGCCATTGTGATCTCACTGACAATGTTGTCCGGGTGCCATTGTGGCGTCACTGACAACATTGTCCGGGTGCCATTGTGATGTCACAACGGGGGACTGGGCCTGCCCGGCTAGAAGAGGGATGCGTGTGGCCCGGGACCAGCAGTTCTTGGTGGGCACTGCACTGGACAGGCTGGTGACTCCAAGAGTTGGAGTTGTAGCAGAGCTAGGGACTGCAACAATCCGCCCCTAATTGTCATGATAGTGGTGGTGATACTGCTGAGCTGGGCCATAAAGTTATCCCGTTTGATGTTATTTTATGTCGGAATGGCACTCATAATGGTAACTTGTTTGACATTATTCTATGTCGGAATGGGGCTCACGGCAGCCTGGTGTGGCTACAGATAGATGACCTGTGCAACGCATGGCGCCGAAGGGTGGGGTGGTGTTACCTGTTGTGGAGAGGTAGGAGGGGTTGGAGCGTCCCTTCTGCTCAGGGCACAAGCACCCCAGCAGAGATGGGAACCCCAGGAGATATGGGCACCCCGACAGAGATGGGTCTCCAGCAGCTGGCGTCCACAAGCAGGGCGAGTGACCAAGAAGAGCCCTGTGTGGTAGGGGGGCGCTCACAGAAAAACTGCAACAATCTGCGTGG
Organism: Neomorphus geoffroyi; assembly: GCA_033558235.1. NCBI lineage: Eukaryota > Metazoa > Chordata > Aves > Cuculiformes > Neomorphidae > Neomorphus > Neomorphus geoffroyi. The sequence continues at coordinate 176,892 of JAUMJM010000061.1, read as the reverse complement.
CTCCCAAAAGTATTGCTGGAGATGCCGCAGTGCCCCACCCTTCTGCAAGGACGCAGGCAGGATAACACCAGCAGAGATTGGAACCCCAGGAGCTATGGGCACCACCACAGGGATGGGCCTGCAGCAGCCAGTGTCCACAAGCAAGGCCAGTGGCCAAGAAGAACGGTGCATGGTAGGGATGGTGCTCACAGAAACACTGCAATAAGCTCCGTGGCTCCCAAAAGCATTCCTGGAGATGCCGCAGTGCCCCACCCTTCTGTAAAGAAACAGGAAAGAGCACCTCCGCTGCTCAAGGCAGGAGAACCCCAGCAGAGATGGGAACCCCAGGAGATGTGGGCACCACTGCACAGATGGGTCCTCAGCAGCTGGCGTCCACAAGCAAGGCGAGTGACCAAGAAGAGCCCTGCGTGGTAGGGCGGCGCTCGCAGAAGCGCTGCAAGAAGCTCCGTGGCTTCCTGAAACGTTTCTGGAGATGCCGCATTGCCCCACACTTCTGCAAGGATGCAAGAAAGAGTCCCCCCCGCTGCTGAAGGCATGAGCACGCTGGCAGAAATTGGAACCCCAGGAGATATCGACACCACCATAGAGATGGGCCTGCAGTAAATGGCATCCACAAGCAAGGCGAGTGGTCAACAAGACCCCTGCGTGGTAGGGCAGCACTCGGAGAAGTGCTGCAAGAAGCTCTGTGGCTTCCTGAAGCATTTCTGGAGACACCGCAGTTCCCCACACTTGTGCAAGGATGCAGGAATGACCCACCCCCGCTGCTGAAGGCACGAGCATTCTGGCAGAGATGAGAACCCCAGGAGATATGGGCACCCAAACAGAGATGGGAACTCCAGGAGATGTGGGCACCCAAACAGAGATGGGGCCCTAGGAGCTGGTGACCGCAGGAGAGACACGTGGCCAGGTGGCCAAAAGGCTGGGCAGGGCAAGATGGCTTTTTGGCCACCTGACCGCCTGCTGGAGACGCTGATGCTGCACTTGAAGAACAGCTTGCTATGTCCTCCTTGCCCACACACCACTATTTCCTTTGAGGTTTCTCTCATTTCAATAAAAGATTGAGGCGCTTCCTTTGGGGAAGTTACCAACTAATTCATCCTAAGGAGTATTTTTGATCCCTCCAATCTGACCTTCAACACTGGCAGGGAGGGGGCACTCACAGGTTCCCTGGGCCACCTCTGCCACTGTCTCACCATCCAACTTCAAGTCATTCCCCCTCATCCTATCACTCCAGGCCCTTGGGAAAAGTCCTTCCCCAGCTTTCCTGCAGGCCCTTCAGGTCCGGAAAGGCCGCTCTGAGGTGCCCTTTTATCTACCATGGGGCCACAAGGTTGACCTGGTCGCTTCCCACGTGGTGTAGGATACAGGGGCTTGTGGACCAGTCCCACGTTAGCCATGGCCACGCTCCAGCACTTCATCATCTTTGTTGTATTGCGGGGCCCAACCAAAGAGAGGCTCTGAGGTGCGGCCTCAGCAGCACTGAGTACAGAGGGGCGGTTGCTTCGGACTTGACACTCGCTTGCAATCCCCTCACTGGCTTGCGAGGAATCTCATAGGACAGTCCATAGAAGCTTCAGTTCATGCACAGAAAGAAACTGCTGTAGTCCACCCCTCTACATAGTTTTGCGAGGAATTATGGACTGAAAGGAAGAAACCACCAATCAATTGTGAATGGACTTGGTATAGCCTGAAATAATAGTTCCTTAGCTCGGAACTGTGTCCAAGCTCAGCTGTGGATTCAGTCTCTTGTTGTTGGAGACATTTTATAATAATGAGCAGCATGGTATTCTTGAAGGGCCTTGAACAGTGTGATATGAGGGATTAGGTGGTGAAGAAATAGAATTGTTTGCAAAGAAGTGTAAGTTAAAGAGCAAGTTATCTAGCAAAAGAATGTTAAAGTTTGTTCTTGCAGCAGTGCGTGATCATGTATAAGTAACCAATCACAAGTGTAACGTAGGCGCGTGGACAGCTGTGTGTATCCAATCATGTAAAAACATCCAGCGCGTGATAGAACTCGGCTGCATTTTTATATTCTTCAGAGTTCTATCACGCGCTGGATGTTTTTACATGATTGGATACACACAGCTGTAAAGCACGCCGAAAGTCCAGCATGGTTGTCCTGGTTTTGGTCTTCCTTTTTCCATTGTTAATGGAAAACTCGAGTATCTCATGGTTGCTGCAGCCTCCGACTACAACATCACCCACCAGCCCTTCTTTATTTGTAAGCAGGAGGTCAAGGAGAGCCTCAGCCCTGGTAGGCTCACTCACCAGCTGTGACAAAAAGCAGTCCTCAATACACTCCCAAGAACCTCTTGGACTGCCTCCTCTCGGCTGTGTTAAGTTCCCAGCAGATATCTGGGAGATTGAAGTCTCCTCTAGAATAACAAGGGCAGACGATCTCAAGTCATCTTCCAGCTGCTTAAACAATAAAAGATCCACATCTTCCTCCTGGTCAGGTGGTCTGTGACATACTCCAACCAGGACATCATGTTGGTCAGAAAAGGGGTGGCTGAGCAGCAGACACTGCTCTCCTGCCCTGCCTTCCCCTCCTCAAGCTCTCCCCAAATGCCCATCAGCGGGCAGTGCCTGCCACGAGGCTGCTGCAGCCACCCCTGTCCCCACTACGGGGAAGCCAGACGGGAGGTGGGTGCTCAGCGACTGGGCCATTTCTGCCAGCATTGTCTTCCTCCCCTTCACAACAAGGACCCAGTTTCATACAGACCAGCAAAATGCTGGTCCTGCTGCCCGAGGTCACGGACAGCCTGCAGGATGCCAGCGGTCATGTGAGGGTGAAGGCCCTGGCACTCCTCAGGAACGGGACGGATCCCATGTAGAGGGAGGAGGACAATTGCATCGCTCTGCCACTGGCGGAGAAGCCCCTGCCCCTCTTTGATGACGTGAGGAGCCGTGGGAGCCTCAGCCCAGAAAACAGAACCTGTGGAGACATTTTATATTAATGAGGAGCATGGTATTCTTGAAGGTGCTTGAACAGTGAGGTGTGAGCGATTTAGTGGTGAAGAACTGGAACTGTTTGCAAATAAGCATAAGATAAAGAGTAAAAGAATGATAAACTTGCTTCTTCAAAGGTCTTGCCTGCTCCATTGAATGACCTGAGTTGGAACGGACCCATGAGGATCACCGAGTCCAACTGCTGACCCTGCATGGGACAGCACATGGTGCGTCTGAGGGCCTTGTCCAAATGCTTCTGGAATATTGTCAAGGCTTGGTGTCACTGCTTCGCTGGGGAGCTCTTCCAGTGCTTTCCTCTTCGGGGCACAACGGGGTGTCCCAGGCAAGTGGTCCCTGTCCTGGCCGGGAGCCGAGGGGTAGCAGCCCTGGCCAGAGGGACCTGTCACCATCGCTGAGCTCATTTGGAAAAATCATACATCGTTTCCCTAAGAGACACAGTGAAAGGAAAAAACAGCACAGGAAGAAACACAAACAAAATACAGACCACTTAACATCCTCACACCTTTGAATAACAAGCAGGAATGAAGCCAGTCTTTCCAGTTCACCTTGCCAGAAGTGAGTAAGTTACATGTGTCAGATCAAACTGGCAAATTAGCACTATCCAAGTCCAATTTTTGTTACAGTTCAGGGTAAACTGATCTACAGCTGATTACATTTTATTACCTGGAACAAAGCACAGCAGCAAAGAGATTTTATTCTTCTTAATACGAAAACAGACCCACATATACCTTAAAACAGGAAAGTGCATTTTCCTGTCGGTGCAGGAGTTTACTAGGCTGGGGTGAACGGAGTTGTACCAGGACTGACTCCAGCGGAGGGGTTTCCCTTGGACGTCAAGGGGCCTTGCCTGCCCTCCTGTTTCCTAGGGGGTCCCAGACACCCCTTCCACTATGGCATGACCACCTTGGGCTGGGGCTGGGAACAGCCCGCAACAGCCCTGGTCCCAGCATGGTGCTAGGCATTGCCCCCGGGGGTAATGCTCACCACACTGGGAGCCCCCACAGCACTGCCTGAGGATGTGGGGTTGGGAACAAGGGCTCGTGGAGACACCGGGGACACTGCAGGATGAGGGGGGAGAAGTGATGTGGGCACAGGAGAGTGGCAGGACGTAAGCGGGTCCGTGGAGGGACCGCAGGGCGATGGGTGGGCAATTCAGGAGTGGAGGACCCACATCTTTTCTACCGATATTCTTGTTGAAGCCTTTCTCGCTGCTCTTCATGTGCCTCAGCAGAGTCCATTCCAAGTCACCCTGGGTGTCCCTGACCATGTCCCTCACGCTCTGACGGCAACTCTCCAGGTCTCCTGGGTCACCTCCCTGAGTGGATGCTCTCTGGGAGATGCCATGGGCTTCTTCCAGGGCCAGCCTGCAGGCAAAGGTCCTTTTGCTCTGCCAGAGTATTTCTGTGCAGGGCAACAGCATGCCAGGACATTGCGCGCGTGGGCACGTGTGCGTGCAGGAGAACAGCAGCAGTGTTTGTCCAGGAGCTGCGTGTTTGCAGGCAGCTGTAGGGCCCAAGCACAGCCTGGGGAAGGCTGTGTGCGCACAGCAGTGTGTGCGCATCCTTGCATGGGGTGTGAGACGTCTGCTTCATGTGCTGCTGTTTGTGTAGGAGTGACGGTGTGGTGTGTGCGCGCTGCAGTGGTGGGTGGCGCTGACTGCCACTTGAAGCACAAGTGTGAGCTCTGTCTCTCTCTCGCTGGCTGCAAATGGGTCTTGAAGTTAGGAATTTTCAGGGTATTCCATATGCTGTCCTTCCCTATGATTTCTGTTTTTTCTTCTGAAAGCATCGGAGTCTCCTATTTTTGGTATCTCGCTGCCCTTTTAAGCACTGGTGACGGAGCACCCTCATATTCTGGACACATTTGGACTTCAACCAGAAGTTGTGAGTGTCCTGTGGTCCAGAAGCTCTCCTCTTCAGGGCAAGGCGGTGCCTCTTGCAGGGCTGAGGACAGTCCGGGGGGTGGGGGCTTTCCTTTTCAGGATGTTCTGGAACATCCTATAGAGCTGGTGGGTGTCCTGAAGGCTGGGTTCCCTCCACTCAGGGGCATACCAGGGCCTCTTGCAGGGCTGAAGGTGGTCCTGGTGGCTGTGAGCTTTCCTCTTCGGGGCACGACAGGGTGTCCCAGGCAAGTGGTCCCTGTCCTGGCCGGGAGCCGAGGGGTAGCAGCCCTGGCCAGAGGGACCTGTCACCATCGCTGCCTTCCCTGGCTGCTCCCAGGGCATGGATTGGGGACAGGCAGGATCCCTGTGGAGAGTGGCCACAGGGCTGTTCTCCTCCCCAGGAGCACTCGAGTGCACCAGCCTCCGGGCCTCATCTCTGCACCGCTGCACGATGATCGTGGTGAGGCCATGGACCAGCTCTTCCGTGTGTGTCTGGACGATGGGCTGCAGCGTCTGGACCAGGACCTTGGCATCTGGACCATGGACGCACAGGACATGCAGGATGCTGCTTTCTACACACCTTGCTGTCCACCACCGGGCCCCACATATTGTCTGCAGCTCCTGGCGCAGCCAGGGCAGCACGAGATCCAGGAGATGCTGGTGTTTTCGAAAGAGTTCTGCCCAGACCTCAAACAGGAGGCCTCCCACAGATCCTGGCTGCAGAGCCCCCTCCTCAGCAGGGGACAGTGTCCCCTGCAGAGAGCGCAGACGGGGCGCCATGAGGTCCTGGGGGCTGCTTTTGGCCGAGCGGCTGGGAGAACATCCTGCCTGGCCGCTGGCATCTGGCAAGTCTTTGGCGCCTGGGGTTTCAAACTTTGCAAAGACATCCTCCACTTCCACAAAGAACCCGATACCCTGTATGGGTGCAGCACAGAGTGGGCACTGTGGGTTCAGCTGTGCCCAGAGGATGATGCAGCCCAGGCAGAACTGGTGTTTGCAGGGCTTCACAAAGCCAGCGCCCTTCCAAGCATTGCAACAGATGCTGCAGATCCATTCTGCTTCCAAGGACATGTTTCACTCTGCTGTGGGCGGAGCTGAGGATGAGAAGCTGCTCTGCTTTGCTGGCACTGGCACTATCAAAGGCTGTTGTCCGCTGTCAAATGGAGGGAGGCCACGGTCACTCGCTGTCCAGGGGAGGGCAGGGGAGTAAGAAATGTCAGGCCCCTCAAGAAGGACACCCTCCCTACTCCATGAGATAATCACCCCATGGCCACCCCAGGGAAGGTTTCCACACAGAGCTCACCGCTGCTGCTGCAAGTGGCCTCACGGTGCCCGGCTGCCTGAACCAGGCAGGACCGGGGAAACTCGAGACGGCTCCGGGATGGGACCACGAGGTGCCAGCGGCAGCGCCAAAGCCCCACCCAGCACCAGAAACCTGGCTCGACCCTCCAGACCTTGCAGGCACGTGTGGCACGACTGCAGGTACGAGGCAGACTGGGCCAGGCTCTGCTGTCACCCAGAGACCAGCAGCCAGGGGCGTGAGGCTACAATCCATGGCTCGCTGATGTCACAGTCCACCGCACGCTAATGTCACAGTCCACCGCTCGGCGATGCCATGGCAACGCTCACACCCCTGCAGGTGCACGGCAACAGGACAACCAAGAAAACATTGCTCATTGTTTGCATCCTCTACGTTGCCCTGCTGCCCCAGCTCGGTCCCCTGCAGCATCCGTGCCTGCGTGTCCTTTCCCCACCCCTGGCACCTGGCAGAGGTCTCCTGCCAGGGGGAGCGTGGTGGGACCAGCGCAGGGAAACTTCCCACGGTGGGATGATGCCTCCCCCACCTCAGCGTCTTTCCCTGGGCAAAGCCGGCATTGGCAGGGAGGAGCAGGGAAGCAAATGGCCAACCCTGGGGGAGTCTCCCACCCTGCTGGGCTGGGCCCCCTGCCGGCACGGGGAAGCCTCCATTGCATTTTGCTCCAGCCCCATCCACTCCCCCTGGCACAGAGATCCCGTGCCAGGTGTATTCATAACGCTTCTCCTCTGCGTCAGAGGCAGAGGCAAACACATCCCAGCGTTCCAAGCCAGTCTCGGCACCGTGACTTTGCCAGCTTTGTTTTCTGGTCAGAGCTTTTCCTCCCTGCAGTCCTGCGGGACGGGGGGCGATGGCTGCGACAATGAGTTGCTCCTGTTTGTTGGCTGCACCAGAATGGAGAGATGGGACTTGGGGATGGGGCGATGGCTAGTAGGGGTACAGTTAAGGGGTGTGATCTGGGGTGGGGATCCCTCTCCAGAGGCACCTGGCACGAGCTGTAACCTGAGAATGAAGGAAAGAGTCACTGGAGCCGTCAGTCGGGCCTTGCATTCTCAGCAGGTCCCAGGTCAGGCTGGTTTACGTTGGCCGGCGTGCACAAATCCATTAGAGTCTGAACAATAAACATGAGGCTCTGGAGCCTCAAATGAGGCTTGGGAAGCCAAAACTAATACTTTGGAAAGTAGAATGAGGCTTTGTACACCATACGTGTAGCTTTGGGGTCTAAACAGACGCTTTCTGCCAAGGGAATCGAGGCCTTAGACCCTCAAAATGAAACTGTGGGCCCTAAGAAAGGGCTATGGGTAATGAAAGACAGGTTAGGACGCTAGAAATGATAATTTCAGCCTTAAACGTGATGCTTTGGGCATTAAAAGGCGTGTGTGAGGTGCTACAAATGATGCCTTCAACCCTGCGAATGGGGGGAACCTCTTGGCTACCTGTGGCCCTAAGCAATGGAGCTCCGGTCCCTAAAAAAGGGCTTTGGGCAGTTCAGTGGAGGCTTAGAGCTGTAAAAGAGGGGTTTGGCTCCTTTAAATGAGAGTTCAGACCCTCAGCTCGGGGGTTTGGGTTCTACAAATGGGGCTTTGAACCCTGACATCAGGTTTTGTGCCCTAAGGTCATGCTTTGGTACAAAACACAAAGGCCTTGCCCCCTAAAAACAGGTCTTTTGAGCTGAAAAGGAGGCTTTGGACCCTCCGGGTTTTGGACTGAAAGGTAAAAATGAGGCTTTGGTCCTGAAAAGGAGGTTTTGGAAGGAAAAATGAGGTTTTACACTCTATCAATACGACTTTGGTCTCTAAACCTGAAGCTCTGGACGTCCCAAATGAGACTCTGAGTCTTAAAAACGGTGCTCTGGGCCTTTAAAATGAGTCTTTGAACCTCAGAAGTGCAGGTTTGAAACTTAAATGTGTGCTTGTAGCCTCCGAATCGGGCTTGGGGACCTAAAAGGGACGCTTTCAAGCCTAGAATCAAAGTCTGGATCGTGGAAATGAGGCTGGGAGATGAAGTGACCAGGATCAGGGTGCACAAAGCCCCATCCAACCTGGCCTTGAACACCTCCAGGGATGGGGCAGCCCCAGCTTTTGTGGGCACCCTGTGCCAGGGCCTCCCCACCCTCACAGCAAAACATTTCTCCCTAAGATCTCATCTCAGTCTGCCCTCTTTCAGCTCAAACCCTTTCCCCTCATCCTGTCACTGCACTCCCCGATCCTGAACCCCCGCCCAGCTTTCCTGCAGCCCCTTTCGGTACTGGGAGGCTGCTCTAAGGTCTCCCCGCAGCCTTCTCTTCTCCAGGCTGAACAACCCCAGCTCTCGCAGCCTGTCCTGGTGCAGGAGCTGCTGCAGCCCTCGCATCATCTCCGTGGCCTCCTCTGGCCTCGCTCCGACAGCTCCAGGTCCTTCCTGTGCTCAGGACTCCAGAGCTGGACACAGGGCCCCAGGTGGGGTCTCACCAGAGCGGAGCAGAGGGGCAGAATCTCCCCCCCGGCACCCCAAGCCCTGAGGAGAAGGACTGGTTCACAGAGAGAAGAATGGGCGAGACTGTTTCTGGGAGCTGTTTCCGGCAGTTCCCTTTCTGTCTCTGGCACTGCAGCCGTGACGCCTGCAGAAACAGCAGCCTCTTCAGCAGCTTGATCAGCCAGTTGCTCTCCCAATCCAATGTCAGATTTCTCCGCTTGATGCGCCTGACAGTGCAAACCAGCCCCTGCTGTAGGTTTCTGAATACTGGCCAGTGATGTTTCGGTTTGCTGCGTGTGCTTGATTCCAGTCCCTTGTGCCGGCAAGAGCCCCCTCTCTTTCCGTGGGGCTCCATGGGAATGCACAACTCCAGAGACCGGTCCTGGAACAACAAGGCTTCGGCCTCTCTCGGTTTAGAGTCAGGTATCTACAGCTCCAAATTCCACATTAGGGACCGTTCCAGCCCAGCCCTGCGGGGCTCCTCGCCTCCCATTTACGAGTGGGCAACCAAACCAAATGGAAAATCAGAAAGGGCGCTTTACTTCTTCCCTGTGGAATCCTTGCTCCCAAGACATGGTCTGGAAGCGGGAAGGTGGGGTCGAGGTGTCTTGACCCCCACAGATGCGAAATCCTGAAAGCAAATCCCACCCGGGTCGCCAGATGAACCGAAAATACCGGCAAATCAACTCTCTCAGGCTCATTTTGGGGGTTTCAAAAGCAGCTCCCTTTATTTCAGCGCTGGGCACAGGACGGAACGATTTCCATCAGTCCTGGGCACAGAATATATATCCCCCTTACAGGCACGTGTATCAGTTCTCCCCGCATATTCGACTGCTTTCCAAGGACCAATTTTATTATGAACTTCACAACAGCCACGTCTCCGCTAATCAGAGCTTCAGAGCTCTCTGTTTGACCATTTTTTAGATCAGTAAAAAAGCGTTGTCTGGGTACGGCAATATTTTTTAAAAACCACTCCATGTCAGAAGAACAGTCCGTGTCTGTCTGTCTAACTTTAGTAACACTGCCACTTAGCTATCACTTTACAATGTTAATTGAAGTTGGAAGCTGAGCTCGGGTTAGTAGCGGTAATTCAGAAATTCTTGCAATGGGAGCACTCAGTGGCACAGGAGTGAAAATACACCACCCCGGGTTTCCCAGTTCCAAGGGGAGTGCTGAGGGTTATCATTTAGCGATCATCATCCTTGTGAGGATCCTGCACGCAGATCGCAACCAGGTGATTCCGGAAGCTGTGAGCTCTACACATTGCTGATTTCGGCGTGGGCAAAGGCAGATTCTTCCCAGCCTCAGGCTGAGGGAAACATCTCCAACGGGATCTCACCACAAGCCTGGGACCCTGTTGGGTGGGGAGAAAGCCAAGGAAACGGCACTGGAATGGTGCTCTGTGCCAGGATATTTATCATAAAAACACCCTGCCTTTATGAAACGCCCTACTCTGAGTTTCCCACACTTAATACAGGTTTTAAAAACCGCAGGAGCTCTCCCACAAGCCTCGTGTGCGGGGAACACCCACCACTCTTTGAACAACCTGTTCCCTCAGGAGTCCAGCTGCTCACGTCAGCTGGCAACTGGCACAGGGCAGCAGCTTGGAAAATCATCTTAACGTGAGCTGGAAATCAAAGCCCAGTGGCCCCACACGCTCCCCCTGCGAGTGGCAGCCTCGTGCACTGCGCCTCACACAAACACAAGGCCGGGAGAGGCGGCGTGTCCGCTCCTTCCAGCCTTACTCACACTCTCGTCAGCGTAACCGCAAGGAGGTGCCCGCATGGACTGTGCGTGTGGTGGCGGGGCTTCCACTGTCTGCTGGCTCTGAGCAGGTCTGAAATGCAGCCTCGTGGCTGCAGAGCAGCGCCCGCAGCTCCAGCCGAGCGCGGGGGCAGCGCTGTTTGACGGGGGGGGCCGCAGCACCCGTCTTCCGCGGAATCGGAGCAAAGTGCCGGCGTCTCGGTGCGGGGGGCAGTGAGCGAAGGCACGGTTTGCTGTTCCATGTCTCCGAAGCGCAGCGGCGGGGTCCGGGTTCTGTCAGCGAGGCTGAGTTTGCTGCGGCCGCGGCCAATTCAGCGCCTCTTGTTGAGCGGCGCGGGCAAAGGGGGCTGCGGGGCAGCGGGGCGGGGTCTCGGTGCTGCCGCCATGTGGCCGCACTCGGTACTGAAGCCCGGGCGCTGCGGTGCTCTGGGTTCCAGGCCAGGCTGGATGGGGCTTGGAGCCCCCCGATCCACTGGCAGGTGTCCCTGCCCGTGGTTACGGTGAGGGTCAGGGTTATGGTCAGGGTCAGGCTTAGGCTTAGGGTTAGGGATTAGTTTTAGGGTTAGGGCTTAGAGTTAGGGTCAGGTTCAGAGAATCATGGAATCATGGAATCATGGAATCCATGAGTTGGAAGAGACTTCCGAGATTGTCAAGCCCAGCCGTGTCTGTCTCCCTGCTAAACCCTGTCCCTAAGGAACTCCTCTACCTGTCTTTTAAACACCTCCAGGGATGGCGACTCCACCACCTCCCCGAGCAGCTGTTCCCACCCCTGACCACCCTTTCAGTGAAGAAATTCTTCAGGGTCAGGGTTAGGGTCAGGGTCAGGGTTAGGGTCAGGGTTAGGGGTTAGGGTCAGGGTTACCATTAGGGTTAGGGTTAAGATAACACTAACAAGGTGAAGGAAGGAAAATTGAAGAAGGGATCTGTTTTGTAGAACAGAAGCTGGAAACCACAGAAAGGAAAAGGTAACAGCGTGACACAAAGATGGATAACTAGTACATAACTGTTAAAAATGTTATAATTATGCAACCGTAAAATGCAGGTGCTGAATGAAAAAATATATTTCTTCTTTGAATTCCCTTCTGCTCTGTTGTGGAGACATTTTATATCAATGAGGGACAAGATACCCTTGAAGGTCCTTGAACAGCGAGACATGAGGTATTAAGTGCTGAAGAAATAGAACTGTTTGCAAAGAAGTGTAAGATAGAGAGCGAGTTATCTCGCAAAAGCAGGTTAAACTTGCTTCTTGCAGCGATGCGTGATCACGTACAAGTAACCAATCACAAGTGTAACTTAGGCGCGTGGACAGCTGTGTGGATCCAATCTTGTTAAAACCTCCAGCGCGCGATAAACTCTGCAGAATGTGAAAATGCAGCCTTCTGACAATAAAGGGTCTTGGATTCTGCATCGCAGTCCATGTTGTCCATCTCCTCGCTCTATGGGTGCCCCTGAACAGAGATTTCAAAGAGAAACAATTACTTATAAGAATGTGAAAGTTTTAAGCTGTTGTCCTAAGCTGTATTTTCATAATTCACTTACTCATATAATATTGGTGTGTTTTGTTTGAAACTCAAACAGGATTGTACAGATTTTTTAAACAAATCTAGATCTTCTAGAATAATGTCTTGATCAAAAAAACAACCACTTCTTAGAAAGAAGAGCAGTGAGATTGCTCTGAGTAACACATTGCACTCCTTTTCTAAAGGAGGCAGCAGCCAGCAAGCGTCACGGCTGGGGGATAAAGGAGCTGTGGAATCGACCTTCTCCTGTCGGTTTTGACCTTGCACCGTGATGCCTTGCTTTCACTTTTCTAAAATTTTAGCAGCCTCTGAGAAATAAACGCTGCTGGCTCTTCTTGCTGTTCTATTGAGTCGATGATGGGGAGGTCACGTAAATGGCTGGAGCCCTGTTTCTCCATAAGGAACTCAAAGGCAATAGTGGTCTGCTTGTCTCAGGGGGGTTCCCCTTCTCAGAACCTACTGAGCTCATGCACAGTCTCATAAAGGTGTGGCACAACTCAGTGCAAGCATGGATAATGCCATCTTGTCCTTGATGTCCTTTGCGTTGCGCCGCAGGGATCTCCCGGTTGTATCAGGAGTGCTGGTGCCACAGAGGTGAAGGAAACTCTCAGACACGGCACTGAGCAGTGCCCCTTGTCAGAGGCTGTGGATATTCTCCAAACGTGAGGACCAGATTTGCTCTCGCACAGAAGTTGATCGATCCCCTGGATATTTTCTGTTGCACTCGCCTGAGGGTGAGAGCTCAGATCCCTGCTGCTGTGCGTGGTTCAGATCAATCAACAGGCTCCCAGGCACTCCGGTGCGAGTCTCACAACCATTCTCAGCGGAGTTGTTTTATCTTGTAAAAAATACTGGTCATTGGAACAGAGAGCTGCTCAGATGTTAATAATTCCATAAATAAATAATTATTTTTAAAAAGTAGTGAATCAAGGTATTTCCAGTGTTAGGCAACAGCTCATCAAGCTTTCCTTCAGGTGACTGTTTTCCATTTAGACAGCTCATCTGCACCAATACTGCAATAGGTACCAAGTGTTCTCCTTGTATCCAGTCCACTACACTTAGGTGAAACACCTCTGATGAGGAAGTGAGGCAGTGATGTCATTGTAGGTGAAAAAACACTTCACCTACAAGAAATCGCTTACAAGAAGGAGGGTGACAGAAAAGCAGGAAAAAAGGTTCAGGAAACTAAATTCATTAAAAAGCAATCAGAAAAACCCAGCTATACATAGCGATCTTCTTGAACGCCTTCCCCTTGGAAAAACATTGACACGCTGAGGCTCAAATACAGACCCTCTTGAAAATGCTCAGGTTAGTGACTGATTTAACTTTTTTTTTCTTTACTGTGGAAAAGAGATACGAAAAGAAATAACATTATATTTAAGGCCTTACCCCACACCTGCACCTTTCTATAGAGGGAATGAGTCAGAGTAACTTTCAAACTGAAGCGTCAGTTGAAAAGTTTTTGAAAGAGATGGTAAAATTAATGACACCAAATGTGTGGAACCAGATGCTACTCATGCGAGAGCTCTAAAGGAAATCAAATGCAAAATCTGTAGTATGTTGCCTTATGGTTAAATCAGCCATAGATCCAAAGGACTAAAAGGCAGAAAATGCGACCTGAATTTTAAACATGTCTATGGGGATGGAAGAAGCTACGCTCCAGTAACCAAACTGGGATAGAGAGAAAATTGGTTGAAATTATGCCAAGAACAGGGTTTATAGACATCTGAATAAATGTGATACACGGAGAAAGAATCCAAATGACAGATGGATGTCGTGCTTCAGGAATGCTTGACAGTTTGTCAGTCACGAGTAAGGACATGGATCAGCGCAGCCCAGAGAGTCCTATGGGGCATCTGAATTCCCCAAATCCTTTATCGGGACCAAAAAAAGCCAGTCAGGAAAAGAAGCTGCCGTGGAATACAAGAGCAGGTCCCACTGGGAATTAATAACTGGGCAAAAGATGAGATGTAAAGGATAGGGATAGGCAGAGAGCCCTCAGAGGAACGGCAGATTCCCAGGGAGCCTGGGCCGTTTGTCTTATCCACAGATTATATGGAAAGGAAATGAATGGGGAGGGGATAACATTCTCCAATGTAAGATTATTTGTTTGTGAGATATTGCAGAAGGATCTCACAAGAGTGTGACTGGCTACTAAAATGTCAGGTGAAACGTAATACTAATACATCCAAATTAACCTGAAAAAAGCAGTAAGAATACATAAAAACAGACCGGCACAAAATTGTCTCAATATGGGACTTCGAAATCGCCGGGAACAGCGTTCTGAAAATATCTGCTCATTGCTCAGGCATCAAATCAAAAGACTATTAGTGATTATGGGGAAAGGAATAAAGACACCATTGCCATGATTTTTAAAGTCATAGGGTACCTTAACTGGAATCTGTACTGAGAGCAATTCTGGTCATTCTCCCTCAATAAAGATATAACACAACTGAAAACAATTCAGAGAAGAACAATGATGATTCGAGACAGGGAGCAGTATCTGTATGGAAGTCACTCATGAGGAAGTTACGCGAACTCATGAGGTGCTTTGCTCCTTCAGGACCCTTGTAATGGCAAGGGTGCTCAGGTCCTCACAACCGCCAAGTGCCTTAAAGGACTGGCGTGTGACTACGAATTTCATTGCTTTCATTACCTGGTTCCACCAATATAACGGAATTTCAATTTATTTTATATGTGGTTTGTATTATCCTCGGGTTTTTTATTATTTAGGAATGTTACAAATGAGCACTCTGCCAGTCCAATTCCGCAGCGAGGGGCTTTATTTTCGGGTACGAGGAATTTCAAGCAATACAGCGCGCGGGAGACACAGGAGATAGTTCTGCCATAAACGTGCCCAACTCACCAGCCACCAGTCCCGGTTTCTATACAGTTAAACAGGATATATTCACGTGGTTACCCCATACCCTACACATATGCATCACCTGTCCCCTCTTCGTATTAAAATTCAGTCTCCTCCCAGTCACGCTTGCGCAGTGTCCTCTGGTGGTGGTCTTCGGTGGTCGTGGGGATGAAGTAAGTAGTCATCTTCGGGGTTGAACTTTTTACCTTTCGGCTTTGCACACGCTCAGTGGTGCCTTTTTTGCAACTGAGAGTGGTTTTTATGACAGCCAGGGCTCACTAGGAAACCTATTCTCCACACTCACTTAAACCATGATGAGAATCTGTGCAAGATTTGGTAGTATTTTACTTAGGTGAAATAAAAGATGCTATGATCATGTTCTATATCGTCAAAACTTTTCTTTCAGGAGCCAAACCCATATTTGTCATTTATATTTTTTTTTCCTACACCACCACCTGCTCAGACTCGATGGTCAGGTCCTTCCCATTGCTTTCACCTATTCAGAGGTTTCTATGGCTCCACACTGGTAATAGAAGAACACCCGATTTTCCACCTCCTGCAGCCCTGGTACTCTGTATAGTTTATGCTGTTTAAAATTGATTTCCTGCTGATCACTCCCCTGTGAGCCAGGGGGCTGCCAGGCAGACCCCGCTGTAGATGCCTGATGAACTTCAGCCGCTCCGTCAGGCTCAAGCAGCTCACAGAGCAGAGAAAAAAAGAACAACAACCAAAGAACAGCAAACTTCCCTGATTTCCTTTATTTTTACTGGCTGTGCAACACTCACCAGCTCAGTTTTACCCCCTCCTATTCCAAGAAATCACTCAGGAAAACCTTTCCAAGCTGCACCCTCTTTTCCCTACTGCTCATCTCCTGGAGAAAATATATGCTAAATATTTCAAGGGTTGTGGTGGTGCAAAGCAGGCAATTCTCATTAGCTTTAATGGGGCCATGAGAAAACATCAACCCTTATAGATACGATTTGGTTCCTCCAAAGTACAACATTATGGACGGAGGGGTTCTTGAAAAACTCAGTTTTATAAAATCCAAATACCAGGCTGCAACATTAAAATTTATCTTTATACTCAAAAAATTATACAAAATTCTTATTAAATACAGGAAAAATTCTCTCTCATAAAAAAATACTTGAGTTGAAATACTGTGTTTTCCTAAAGAAGGCCCACAGAGCCATCCCTATATAAATTATTCAGACATTCTGTGAGTTTGTTCAGTTACCAAATCAGAAGAGGACTGAGAAGGATGATGTGACTTACATCTGAGAGGTGACCAGCAGCATCAAACTCGGCCAATATTCAACTGTTAATATGCAATGAAACTATAAACATGCATAAAGTAAGCACACGGTTAAGCACTTTGCTGAGCTCTGATCTGAGTCCAAATGAAAGCAAAACATTTTGCTTCATGCTTTGTGCACGGAACGAGAGACACCTGAAGGGAGGTTGGGCCGTGTTGGAAACACGAGTCCATTGAAATGCAAATTAAATAAATGCGACTGCCTGAAAAATAAACCAGTTCCCAGCAACTGCCATCAGACCTGGATTCCCTCCCAGTTCCGGCTGTGGATGCACAAGTCCTGGCACAGCGCTGGCGCTGGCAGAAGGCGCTGGTGGGAAAGGCTCAAGTGTCCGTCCCCTGTGTAAGAGACAACAACGGAAACGCACACACAGGTTAAATTCATTCTCACTGAGTACCAAGCTAGGACACCCCTAGCAAAATCCTTTGCCAAAGCCACTGAAACAGGTGTAATGCAGCCCTGAGCTCCCGGGCATCGATTTCACCAGCCCTTCAGTGCAGATTTACCGTGAGGCACAAACACCGGCGAGTCTCTCCCCCCCCGAGCGCAACCCCAGCCCCTCTGGGATTCCATCGCTGCTCAAGGCCCGGCTGGATGGGGCTCAGAGCCCCCCGATCCAGCGGGAGGTGTCCCTGCCCGCGGCAGAGGGCTTGGAACTGCACGGGCTTTAAGGGGGGGGGGACACGCGGCTGGAAGGCGGCGGGGAGGGACGGGACGGAGACGCGGCTGGAAGGCGGCGGGGAGGGACGGGACGGAGACGCCGCTGGGAGGCGGTGGGGGGGGGGACACGGAGGGAGACGCGGCTGGAAGGCGGCGGGGGAGAGGACACGGACGGAGACGCGGCTGGAAGGCGGCGGAGGGAGCGGGGGACGGAGCGGCGGAGGGAGCGGAGGGAGCGGAGGGAGCGGAGGAGGGAGCGGCGGAGGGAGCGGAGGGAGCGGAGGGAGCGGGGGACGGGGGACTGAGTGCTCAGCCTGAACCAAGCAGGCGCTCCCACCCACAGCCCCTTAAGGTGGTATGAAAATTCCAATTCTGTGTCTTTTTTGTTTCAGAGGCTGAAACCAACCGTCCCAGCAGCTCAGAAGGCCTTAAGGAAATCCAGCCCCTACAAACCGACTCTGCGCCCATCACCCAGAGTGCCACCAAAAGCTCTGAAGTCAGCTGGCTCTGCTGAATCTGGCCTGCTCGGTGCTCTGGATGATGGTGAGCCGTACCTGTTCAACGGTGCGTTCCTGCCAAAGTGAGTTTTTCTTTTGTGTGTGTGGAGGGAGGAGGTGGTGCGAGAATCTTGTGATCAGATGGAGTGAACTCCTGTGTAGCGTCCTAAATTCCATGGCTGCTTTGTGACCTGGGTGCCATACGAAGAGCAATAAGAGGTTTTGTGTAAAATCCTAGAATGCCGGCTTGGAAGGGACCTCAGGGATCATCTGGGCCAGCCTTTTAGCTGGTGCGTAGTTTAAACGAGATGTTGAAACAGTCGAGGCGAGCGTTAAAGGTGTCGTCCCACGTAGAGGAATGCACCGCTTCCCTGGGGAGGTTGTTCCAACGTGAACAGAAACGTCTTCTGTAGAGGAGATGGAAACGTTCGGGTTGAGCTGTTGAGGTCAAATCAGCTGTAAAATGAGGTCGTGCTGTGGTTAGAGCAAAGCTGCTGTGAAATCAGTCAGGAATTGTTACAAGCTTGTGCAGAGTAATCCTCCTGCTTCTAAATCTGAAGTGTTGCTGGGTTTGTGATGCACCCAGTGTGAAGGCTGGTTGCTGAGGTTGTCATAGCCTTGTACTGGTTGTATTTCAGCTACTCAGGTGTTTCTGTGAGAAACGGCTGGTGGCTCTGCCCTGCTGAAGCCTTTGGTTTCAGAGTTGGAGTTGCACTCCAATTGAGAAGTGTTTGGAAAGCTTTGGTGTTAAACACCCAAAAAATGTGGAGACGATGCATGGGTCACTGAAAGTCCCCGAGCACTGGCTTTCTAAAAACATTTTCTAACTTCTGTAAGTGTGCGAGGCCGCACGACAAATCCTGGATTCAGTTTCAGGCCCCTCACCACGAGGATATCGAGAGGCTGGAGGGCGTCCGGAGAAGGGGAACGGAGCTGGGGAAGGGTTTAGAGCAGAAGGCTTATGAGGAGCGGCTGGGGGAGCTGGGGTTGTTTAGTCTGGAGAAAAGGAGACTGGAGGGAGACCTCATCCGTGTCCCCATCTGCCTGAAAGGAGGTTGTAGCGAGGTGAGTGTTGGTCTCTTCTCCCAGGTCAGAGGACAATAGGAAACGGCCTCAAGTTGCACCAGGAGAGGTTCGGATTAGACATGGGGAAAAATGTCTTCACCCAAAGAGTTCTCAGGCTCTGGCAGAGGCTGCCCAGGACAGTGATGGATTCCCCATCCCTGGAGGTGTTTAAAAGACAGGTAGATGAGGTTCTCGGGGATGGTTTAGTAGTGCAGAGGTACGGTTGGACTTGATGATCTCAAAATTCTTTTCCAACCGAATGATTCCATGATTCTGTGATTCTGTGGAAGCCTTGAATGGAATTCCAAAGAGTTTTAGTACACTCAGCTCTTACAGGAAGACGACTGATTGTTGGCAAAGTTCTTACACAGTTGGTTCCTGGCCCCTGGAACACAGGAATTAAGCACGAAATAGATATTTCTGCAGTGGATGTTTCCAAATTCCTCTTTGGTGGTGTGAGTTAATGTTTGGTTGTGTGTTGTTTTCTTTTTAGGAAGAACATCAAGAGGTTGGATTTGAAGAAACTCAAAAGTGTGCTCTCACCTGTCAACAGAGAAAATGACCACCCGGCTTCTCCCTCTGGGTACCCAAAGAATGGAGATCGGTATGTGGATTCATCGTGAAGGTGTTTGTGCTTACGAGAAACGCAAACTGGTTCTGCCCGTCTCTAAGTTCTGAGCAGAATAGGTCGTTATTTTTAGGGACGCAATCTTGGCCGCTCATTGGAAGCGAGCTGACCTGTTGAGATTCATTTCCTTGTGAACCAGCCATGAGTTCCTCCAGTGTGGTCACACAGCAATTCATTCCATCCAAAGAGCAACAAAGAGGAATGGCTTGTTTTCTGGTTACGCCTCTCTTCATTCCCTGTAGCGAGAAACTAAGGCCATTTCCTGAGGGAAGCAATAAAGCTGACCCTGAAGTGAGAAGAGGCTCTCCTTGTGCTTAGTCCTCAGTGACGTGGGAATTGCAAGGGAGCTCCACCGATCCAGGTCTCGTGATGGGGCCTACAAAAATGCTGGGGAGAGACTTTTTTACAAGGCCCTGCAGTAATAGGGTGAGGAGGAAGATTTAGATTAGACATGAGGAAGAAATTCTTCACAATGAGTGTTGGGGGCGCCGGCCCCGGTTGCCCAGAGCAGTGGTGGCTGCTGATGTAGCGATTGTCTTGTGTTTGCTGTGGAGGCTGTTGGAGTTGAGGTGTTTTGATTTCTTTGTCTGCCTCTGTTGCCCTGGTTCTCAGTTTGTTTTGGGAGCTTGGGTTGTCCAGGCTTGTGAAAGAAATGGAATGAAACTGTGGAAATGCTGAAGTTGGGAGCTTGTTGTCAGCCCAGTTCTCAGTGCCAGGACAGCTGGCATGATGCTGCCTACGCGATGCCGTGCTTGCATCAGTTTTGTTACCGGTGCATCCTGCAGTGCGTCGAGAGCAGGCCCAGGTGCCCCCTCTGCAGGAGGAGAGTGAGATCCATCGTGCACTTGGTGCGGGCTGACAAGGACTTTGAAGAGGTCGTTGTCAGAGCATCTGGACGGGCAGCAGCGCTGGCTGACAGCCGCCAGGCAGGAGGAGCTCCCAGGCTCCCAGCCACCAACAGCCCCCAGCGGCCTGTGACCCCCCAGCCACCAGTGGTGGAGTCAGGGCCCAGGGCTCCAGTGGGTGGCCTCCAGCCTGACACATGGGCGACCCTTTTTGAGGACCACCCGGCTCTTCTCCAGCGCTTTCTGCCCTGGCTGCAAGAGCAGCTAAGGCAGCTCTTTGCCGAGCAGTCTTCCACAGCAGCTGTGATGGAAGACCTCATCCTGTCCGTCTTGGGCTTGTTTGGGCTGGACGAAGAGGTCCTGCTCCGGCTTATGTAGGCCAGCCTGGAGGACCGCGCGGCAGCTTTTGTAAGAAACCTTATCGATGCTGCCGTGCAGTGCTGTAGCAGGGAGGCCCACCGTCTGCTGGGCCTCGAGAACGGCCACGCTGCTGAGGAGCGGGAGGGCAGCCCCGTGCCTGGCCCTCCTCCTCCTGCTGCCTCTCAGCCGGGGTCTCCTGCCCCTGGCCCAGCCCCCTCCAGCACCTCAACTGCTGCTCTTCAGGGGCGTCCCAGCAGCAGCCCCGACGTCCCCACTGCCACCCAGAGGGAGCAGGGAGAGCAGCATGAGGATGCAGGGGACGCTGCCGCAGGCCCCTCCACTTCCAGGCCGGGCAGCGACCGCCTCCAGGGGCGGCCACGGCGAGTACCGAAGAGGAGGGCTGGCAGCTGCCAGGGCTCTTCCCAGCCCCCCAAGAGGCCACGCCGCCAGCAGCGCTAGTACCAGGCCCCAGGAGCTTCCCACGCCAGAGCTGGGGCAGCAGCTGGGGCTGGGGCAGCCCACATGTCAAGCAGAAAGCTCTCAGCCCTCTACAGCTCTCAAGAAAGGAAACCGCCCGAAGGCAAGCGCTGCCCAGCTCCACGGCTGCATCTCTGCAGCTGCTCCCGAGGCGGATGGTTCCAGGAGGAGGGTCTCCAGGCCTGTCCTCTTCCTCACCGAACCCTCTGCCCTCACGTCCCGGGGCTCTGTTTCCCTACCAGCCCACACTGCCCACCCAGCGCAGCCTCCCTACAGCAGCGCCCAAATCCCTCCTGCTGCACACAGTCACGACCTGGTGCTGCTCTCCGCATCAGCCGAGTGTCACACCCTGCCAAGGCACAAGCCCCAAGGCACATGGAAGAGGAGTCTGGACGCCATGCTGGGTAAGTGACTTTAGCTCTCTTTGCCGCGGGAGGTCACCTTGACAAGACGACTGTCACGGTCCACTCAGGGACTCGTGATGATTCGTTTACCTTGATCTCGAAGTGCAAAATTAAGGCAGCCGAAATGCCAAGGGGTTATAATTCAATCAAAGAGAAACTTTATTATTTTTGCCCGTAAAGCGGCACGCGATAGACAGAGTGGGGAAAAGGGGAGGAAAAGGAGGAAAGAGGATTATAGCTGCCACCACGGATCCAGAGGCGTCCCTATGGTCCCAGGCTCTGAGCAGCGTCTTGCCGGTCCTCAGTTGAGACTTGTTGTCACGACGGGCGATCTGTGATCCAGAGGTGGGGAGATTTCTCTCCGCTGGGGTTCAGTTAGGAACCATCTTTTATGCTCAGCAACAGCACCTCGCACCTCCTCTCTCCCATGGATTGAGGCCAATCTCCACCTTCATTTCGCAATCCAGGTTGAACTGCGCAGGCCCCAAAAGTTCTCGCTTTGCTTGCCAGAACTCGTCTGCGCCTGCGCCACCTCGTGTTCGGGGGTCTTCTGCTTCCTCACCTCATCTTCCTCTCGTGACCGCTAGGTGACCGGAAGACCCTCTGCGAGCCTCTGCGCATGCTCTTCCCTTGCTGGCGTTGGGTCAAGGAGGAGGTGGGGTAACTTTGGCTGAGGTAGCAGGTGAAACCCATCTTCTGGACAGCATCTATTCAATTTTTTCTTAGCTGTTACTTGCAGTCCTTGGTCACGGCGACTGCTTGTTCCAGGCAGTGCCTCCATCTCGGGTCATTGCTCCTTGGTCTTTCTCCGAGTTCCTGATGGCGATGTTGAGACAAGTACTGTTCTTCGGACCGAGACAAATACTGTTCTTCAGACCGACTCTTACACCACCCCGTGGCTCAACATTATTATCAGGACTTTGTGGCGGCAGCACAATCCTCAGAGAGAGAGAGGTTAAAGGGAGGAAAATAGGGAAATGGAGATAGTCTATCACGCAACCCGCTTTGTGTTGATGAAACTGAGAGGGATGTCTACATTGGAGGGAACATTGAACTGGTCGTTTGCATTAAGTACAGCTGTTAAACGCGTCAATCGCTTTACCATTCTCCAATTCAAAACATACAATACCATAGATAAAACAAAGCAGATCACGACCAATATCAAGAGAACAACAATGCGGTGACACAGCTTGTTCAGGATGCCTGTCGCAGTAGGTGACCACCCGAAAAGTGTGTCCCACCATTTATGTTCTGCATCCTTTTCTACTCTTTTCAACACACGGTGAACCTCCTCTACATCGTGGTGAACCGTTATCAAAGTTTTCTGTCCATTTACTTGGATCTCTTCCAAGATCTTCATCAAGTCTTGATGCTGCAAAAATTGCCTTACTAAGGAGAGGTTCATTCCAATCGGAGTAGGCAATAGCTCATGGAACAGCGTATAATTAGATTGTAGGAACTGGTGAGATATCACCGGTGCTAAGTAAGAAAAATCACATCCAATAATTTTGACAAAATTACAAATACAAAAATTTGAATGATTTCCATTATTTACTGTCACTGTACCTACTAATATTGAGCTACAAGCAGTTCTCAAGCACACACAGCCTTTGCTAACATATACTAGTATTGTCTTCTGATCATCAGGACGAACCTCAAAATGACAAACCTTTTGCTCAGTGTCCAGACAAATGTCTTGAGCACTGATTGTATCATCTTCACACATGAATCCTTGTTGTTCTCGCACAATGCAAGATTCTAGATTTACGGTTTGCCATTTTTCATTCATTTTTCGGGCCCATACTCCATGCTCGAAAGGATAGAGTACAGCTCCATTGGGATTCAACCCTAATGCAATGATGGGATGGATTACAGATACAGAAGCATTACAGATTGTTAACACAAATGTTGTGGCCGTATTGGTAACAGGATTATATGTAAAATTTACCAAAGTCCACCAGGGTTGGAGTTCTCGTTCAAATTCAGTGGCCTTGTCCCAGACAATTTTCCGAATTTCAGTGGGGAAAGTACCTTCTTCACCCTCTCTTATGATCGAGGCAGCAACTGATTGCATCCACAGTTGTGCCTGAAGACAACTGAGAGCCAAGGAGAGATTGTTTTGGACCACACCAAATGCGTCTGTAATTAATTTGTGGTCCTTCACATTCACCTTTTCCCATTTTGGCAGCACTTTTGATAGCAGCCACTGGTTAGTTCCCAAAGCTAATAGGGAAGATTGCAAAGGCAGTTGCAATTTTGTTAAATCACTGGTTGTGGTGGCCAGTTTGTTCATCAGAATTTCTGAATCCATATTGTTTAACACTCCCAATCCTGTTCCCAATGCGCCAGTTAGGTCTCTCTGTGTTCGTGTCTTGGAAGATAACTGTCTCCGCAGCCATGTTGTCCACCCCTCGAAAGAAGTTAAAACAGTCATAGAAGGTTGAAGAATCATTTCCTTGAAAGATTGTAAGTTGCACTTGTGAGTGGAAAGGATCTTTATAGCCTTCCTCAACTTAAATTTGCTCTCTTATTTGCAATTTAAGTTGAGGAATTAATGTCATAACTCATTTGCGTTGTCTTCAGAGTCCCTCGGACTCTTACACTGCCCCATAATTTGTCACAGGATGTTATTGTGTGAGCAGCTTTCTCCTTGCACAAGGGCAGGTTTTACCTGTCAAGGTGTGCTCATGACAGGTAAACCAGAGTTTTTCCCGGATAGTGCCCACTGCCTCTGCCCTGCGATGGCCTCGCTCCTGAGGAAGGAAATTGCTGTCAGCGGGACTGTTGTCTCTTGGTTTCCCCATGGCCCAACGAAGTTGTCCTTTTTTCTCCACCAGTGCCCTGGCTCCCAGTGCCCCCCACACCCTCCGCTTCTCTGTGGCTCTCTTTGCCCTATGCTGCCAGCACAGCCCTGGGCTCAGTGCAGACCTTATGTCTCAGTGAAAGGGAACTGATGCTCCTTTCTTGAATTTTGTCCTCATCTGTGCACTCGCTCTCTGGATGGTGGCTCCTGTTCAGCCCACCGGCTGGTGCCCCAGCATCCTCATCTGCTCCTGCACAACTGTTCCTCAGCAGTAATTCCCACTGCAGTCTGCTCCTCTCTGACGTGTCAGATGTCTCCTTGGCAAAGATCCCTTCTCTCTCGTTCTGCGGCCCCACAGTTCCAGGTGTTTGTTTTCAGACTCCTTCGAGCTGCCCACCTACCAGGACAAGCTGAGCCTCCCTCTCCGGGAGGCTCTGAGCACTGGATTCAGTCCTCCGTGGACAAAAACTCCTGGTACTTTTGAATGGAGACGAGTTGGCTGGTGGGACGCTGGGCTGCAAAGGAAGGAACAGGGATGAGAGTTCAATTGGTTCCTCACCTAACTTCCTGCTCTGCAAGGACCCTGGTGTCCCTTCATAAATGCATTATTTTTTTATATTGTAAACTGCCGTTGATGCCAAATCCACTGCCTTTCTCCCCATTTTCTCTCAGGCTGTACTGTCATCGACTGTGGTGCCCAGAGCTCTGGGCGGGCTCCTTGCCTGAGCCTTCTGGGCAGTCACTGAGGTGACACTTGTGCAGAGATGCAGTGCCCTCAGCAGAAACGGCAGCCGTTTCCCTCCTTGCCTGGGAAGGCTCATCCCTAGCAGTGTCCCAGCGTGATTCCCAGTTGTGCTTGGTTTGGAGGTAGTTTTCTGTCATCTCCTGGCACGTGCTGTGATGAAAAGCGTGCCTGCTGCCTTCTCATCCAAAGTCAGCTGTTGGGTCTTGGGAAGTCAAATCTTGGGAAGTCAAATCTGATTCCACCCGATCCTTCAAGAGGGAACTCCATTGTCAGCAGAGATTTACTACCTGGTTTATCCTCAGGAACTGACTCAGCCCAAGAATCAGAAATTAGCATTGGATCGGAACTCCTGACAGTCACTTTTTCTGAGTGCTTTTTGACTGCGGCTGGAAGATGCCCCAACCACCGATGATTATTCTTTCCTGGGAAACCAACCTTACAAGGGCCTGAGTTTCTTTGGTGTTTCGGAAGGAGTACAGGAAAGGGGGCGGCACAGGTGAACACAGGTCCCTCTTGCAGGATGCTGGGTCTGTCCATGTGCGGAACAGAGCCAGTGGCAGTCCTGTGAGTAAAACCAGCAGGCACTGGGCACTGTGCTCCTTGATTTCTAGGAAATACCAAAGCACGGAGCCTGCAGGTAGGAGGGGTTGTTGAAGTGAGTCCACTTCTGTGTGGGCACCTCTGTGTCCATCGCATTACAGATGGGGAAACTGAGGCACGGAGCCATCATTTGTTCAGGGTGATGGGTTGATTTGAAACCCACCGTGGTTCTGAGGCCAGGTTTTACTGATCAGAGAGGTAATGCGAGCTGAAACCTTTGCATGTCTCTAACCAAGCCAGCGCCTGTCTTTGTCTTCACAGGGGCTGTGTCATCGGACCAACTTTTCATTTCAATGTACCTTCCCTCCAGTTTGGTCTCGTCTCCTTTGGTGAGTGTGCCCTGCACTTGGACTTCAAGTCGAGGTGTCTGTGTTCGTGGCCAACGTGGAGCACTGCAGCATGAGAGCATCCATCGCTTGTGTTCCTCCGCAGCAGCCTTCGGGGTGTTAAACCAGGGCTGCTGGTTGCTTAGGCAGAATTTGGCCATTGTGAGATCAAATGGGACCAAAGGAAGAGAAAATCAGCGTGTCCTGGTGTCCCTCATAGTCTGCCCAGCCCCAGCCTCCCAATGCTTGCAGCAGAATGGCTGTGACAGTCCGTGTCCCAGAAGGGCCCAGGGCACGGGACTGCAGGAGAAGGGAGTTTATACCATGTAGGAGCTTGTAGCTGCCCTCAGTGAATGTTCCTGTTGCAAGGCAACGCTACCATTTCCCACCTTACCTTCAGTGTGAGGTGTTAGTGCTGCGAGGACACCTCTATCAGCTACCAGTGAACATGCCCAAAGCATAGCTGTGCATCAGGCACTGATGTCCTTGGAGATGTGGGCTCCTTCCCTGCTGAGAGGCCGGCTCTGCTGAGAGAGCCAGCGGTTTAGCATCCAGAGCGCCTCCACTGAAATGCAGATCCTGGGTCTGCATGTCAGACTCACCAAAGGCTTTTTACTGAGATGATCTGCAGTTTGGCTGTGAAATCAGTTATGAATTGGTTGAAGGGCCGTTATTGTTCTGCACCCAGAGTGCCCTGTTTTCATGCTCCTCATGGACCTTTTAACAAAACTCACTGCCTTTCCAAGCCACTTCCTCCCCTGCCTGCGTCCTTGCTCTGGCACTTCTTTGTTTCCTTCTGAATAAATCAAACAACAAGAAATGCGCCAGGGTAGAAAGATGGTTGTGTAACAGGAGCTTGGTGCTCCTTAATCTGAGTTCATTAACGAGGCCTTTTCAGCCGAAGGCAGCTGTGGGCTGTGCTGCTGGCTGCAGTCTGTGTCTGGAAACTTTGGTTTGGGCGGTGTTTGTCCTTTTTGTGCCTCCTGCCTCCCTGCTGGAGTCACTGCTGGAGGCAGACAGCGGGCTGTCGGTGGCACGGATGAGCTACCTGCTGCATCTGCAGCGGGTTTCCCTCCCCACCTGCGTTCCAGTGACGCTTGGTCAGCAGCTGTTGGAGATGACTTCTTCTCCGAGAGCGGCTAGCCAGGCTGGATACCTGCTCTGGAGCAGGCTGTGTGCTCCTGTCCTCTCTCTGCAGAGCATCCCCATAACACGGGGCTGTCTCTGGTGCCCAATGGAAAGCTAGTGTCAAAGTTTGCGTGATGTAAACCTTTGCAGGCAGTAACCAAAGCCAGTGTGCAGCGTGGATGCCATGTCCCCATTTGTTAGGTCAGGTGCGACACAGTTCCTGCTAATTCCAAAGCCAGCATCCCGCTTGCCTCCTATGGAGTGAGCTGCAAGTTGTCTCGTGCTCAGTCTGGTTGCCCCAAACCAGGAGATGCCTTAAGGATCCTGCCTAGAGAAAATGCATTGGATTGCTTTGCATCATGTTGGAGCTCCGAATTTCACTCATCCTTTGTCTTCCCGTATCTTCTCATGGATGGCAGTGCACAACTTATTCCTGGACATAGCAGGGAATTTTATGGATTGAATGTTCAGAATAAGTGGTCTGTCTGGGTGCACACTCCTGAGTTAATTGGTGCTGGTTTAGGAGCGTATGAGAGAGCTCCTCAGAGAGAGAAATACTTGTGTTTGCATTGCCAAGAGCAGGCTTTGCCATCTCTGTGATCAGCACAAAACTTCAGTGACAATTAATTTCTTGCTCAGCTTCTCAAATTAGCTGTGATTCAGACTGAAAAGAGCTGAACCCCAAGCACAGTTTTATCATAACAGGGCATTCACACCAGGAGTCACGGGATAATTGGTGCAGAAATCCATACTTGTGTCATTTTCCTAGGCTTTCCTCGCACCTTGTCATGTCGCCTCACTAACACCTCCTCGGTGCCGATGACCTTCAACCTTCGCATTCCTGGGGACGGCTTGGGAGAGCCCAGTGTCAGCAGTTCTGTTATGATAGTGAACATTCCTCGCCCATCCTGGAGAAGGGGAGCTCACGCACACATGAGACCGACTGAATTTACCATAACTCCCTGCAGAGGGACCATCCTCCCCCAGGGCTTCCTGGATATCCAGGTAGGTGAACAGTCTGGCCACGTGTGCTTCAGCAGGCGGAGCTGAAGCTTTGCTGAGTTGTGAGAGGGTTTTAGTGCTGCTAGCGTGACCCAAGTGAGATACGTGCGCTGGTTAGGCTGGGTCACTGTGGGGCATTTTCTGAAGGAGCACCGTTTTGTCTCCAAAATCGTAAGCTGAACATCTTGTACCGTATTGTCAAGGACAGAAACCATTCATGTGTTGTTGAGAGCTGCTTAGAGCGATTTCTTTGGTTTACGGTAGACAGAGGAAAGATGAGGACTGAAGGTGGCTGTTACGAGAGATGAAGAGATGTCATTGCATAAAGCAGTCTGCTTTTCATTCTGATTTCACCTCTCGTGTTGAGCAGAAGGAGCTGTATTCACTGCAGATTGGAAAAGCTCTGGTACCTGTTAACTGCACAACATCTACTGGGCCACGGTTTGCCCTCAGCTTCCCATTGTAAAGCTGAACTCACTCTGTTGACATCAACAGTTTTCCTCTGGATTACGCTATTGTAGTCAAGACTAAAAACTGATCCCTTGAATTAGGGCAAAGTCCTCTCTTTCCTTACTGTGGAAGGAGAACCAGAGGACACCGTGCATGGCCGATGCCTTTTGGCAGTAATAAAGTATTTGCTGCTCTTCTTTTCCACCAGGTCACCCTGTGCTCCAACACCATGAAGAGATACGAGTTGGAACTGGTGGTGGACGTGGAGGGTGTTGGCAAGAAGGTGTCAGCATTGCTCCTCACAGCCAGGTATCAGCGCTTTTGTGGGCGCTCATCCTCTCTCCTGGTACCTCCACCGCTGGCACGCTGCCTTGCACGCAGTTTACTGGCTCCATCTCCAGATGAGGGGTTCTGCCTAATGAGCCAGCTCTGCCCAGCCAGAGATGAGAAGGGCAGTGCTTTGAAAGCAGCCCATGTTGCAAAGCACCTGGGCTCGACAGACAGGCACAGCCCTGAGACTTCTTCTAAAGGGAACGGCAATTGTATTCCTTATTGGCCTGGGTTTTGGCGCTTTTTGGTGTAAAAAAATCCCAAAGGGCTCCCTCTCCTCCTTCCTGCAAGTGCTGGACTTGTGCTGGGTTGTAATCAAAATGCAACGTGTGTTTGGGGCTGCTGAAAGCTGGTTTCTGGTTCAGTTAATGAAGGTGCGTGCAAATGGGGAAAGAAGCTTGTGGCAGGACTGGTGAGGGAGAAATCAAGGTAAGACCTCACAGAGGAGAAAGCAGTCCTTGATGTGGAGGCTGAGCTGAGGTTCTTGTGCTTCCTTTTGGTTCTTCTGAGCATTAACATTCTCAAATCTAAGCGGAAAGTTGTTTTGGCTGCAGCCGGGTTCAATCCTGTTGTGCTGCAGTGGGTGTCAGTTTAATTACAAGAGGGATGAGTTTCCCTCTCCCAGGCAGAGCCGTCCAGTCAGTGTCTGGGCTGGGATTTTGTAAAGCAAGTGCAGACAGTGTATGGACCTGTGGGAATGGAATTGGGAGAGGGCGATCCCCCACTGCGTAAGGCAGGGGGTGGCTGGGGACCTCCATCCCTGGGACAAGTAGCTGAGTTTTCATGCAGGGCAACAGCGATACGGGAGAGGAGAGAGATGTCTTTACTGAGATACTGGAGTCTCGTGCCTCGGCGAGCGCTGGGCCCCAGTGGGAAGGCTCACCCAGAGCTCACGCCTTGCTGGGGCTGTTGGCAGGGTCCTTGCAAGCCTCCTGCAGCAAAGGTGCCCATCAGACAGTTCTGGCACAGGGCACCATGCTCTGCCTGGGCACCTGGCAGCCTCTGTGATACTGGGTCTCAGGGTTTGCTCCTCCTTTACAAGAGGTTTTTGAGTAAGAAGAAGTTAAAGGTGATTTATGGCTGTAGGAGTATTAAATGTCTTTGGCAGTGACAAATGTGTGATGCTCCATTTCACACTATTGAGGGAGTCAACGAACTCTGTATTCTCTCAGTATCTCGAATTTCCTTTTGGTCATCTCTCTGCCTAGATGTGTCGTTCCTCAGCTGCAGGTGCTCAACCCTGCTGTGATGTTTGGACAGTGTTTCCTGAAAGTCCCCTATCAGCAGATGCTGACCCTTGTGAACAACAGCGATCTTCCAGGCTGCTACAGGGTTCTTCCTCAGGTTTGGCACTGCATCCGCTTCCTGTTCTCAGATGTCACTGAGGGGTTTAGTAAAGGAAAAATAAGAAGAGTTCTGGACAAAACCGTGGCAAATTATATTCGTTGGTTCCTGAGCTCATATCGCTACCTGAATATAAGCTCTTTACAAAGCAGTTTATCTTCTAATCTTTACGATACTTTCATGCAGGAGAATTTAGAGAGTTTTGAAAGCCTGCGGCAAGGAGGCTGCCGGCACAGGAGTGGGTGTTTGTGGATGCAGCAGCTTCTGGACCCCCTCAGGGTGCAAAGCCCATGCTGGTCTTGCATCTTGCTTTGCACCTTTCTGCTTTCTCCCAGGGCTTTTTAAAATGTGTTATTAGTTGCTGCTGTGGTAGATGTCAAGAAGTTCAAAGTGTCCTCTGAAGCTGGGTTTGATTCTGTCCCTTACAGGAACACAAGGATGCTGCTGCTGTGCAGTACTTCAGCCCCGTGCCTTGTGGGATTATCCAGCCTCACAGCTCCGTGCACGTCCCGTTTACACTGGAAGCCCAGGTGGTGGGAGAGCAGGACACTGTTGCTCGTACCGCGGTGTTTGGGAGGGAAAGAGTGCCACTGGTGAGTGCTGGGGGAGATGCGTGACACTGCGGGATTCTTGCGGGGGGGCCTGAGATGTGCAGGGATTCTTCCTGGGGAAACAAGGGCTTGTACCACGTGGCTGGTGTGGGCAAGGAGCGAGGGGATTCACGGCATGAGAAACAGCGAGTGCCTGGAGAAGAGGCAGGGTGGCGTCCTCTTCAGTGACTGTCTGAGTGTCTGACAGCATTTGATGATTGATTTGTGATACGGGACAACAAGAGCAGTGTGAAACCCAGCAGAGCCCCTGGCTCTCACACTCTGCTGCTTTACTGGATGAACAGCAACTGCTGCTTCACTGGGACTTGTGTTCAGGAGCGCACGGGGATATCCCTGAGCCCTGCTAAAGCAAGCGCTGTGTAAGAAACTGTGCTGACAGTCAGGCCCATCTCATCTGAGAAATGTCCGTCACATCTCTCTGCCCAAAGCGCCGGCCAAAGATCGCGTGCAGCTGGAGCACAGAGGCTTTTTTATTTTCTACCAAGCTTGGAACTGAATGAAGCCAAGCATTCCTGGACCAAAGCCTCCTGAAAGATGTCTGCATTTAGGCGTGCACAACAGCAGTGATGACGACAAAATCTGGGCAAGAGAAGGTTGTCTGTAACGTCCTGGCTTCATCGAGCTGAAATCAAGAACAGATTTAGTGACTTGAACTTTAATTTAAAATGGTACTGACGTTTTAAGCAGCAGTTTTAAAATGTCTGGTGATGCGTCTGGGCATGAGAGAGGGTGTCGGAGGACTGCTGGGATCCTTAAGCGTTTCGTAGTAGAAACAAGGCTGGCATTTTGAAAGTAGTCGAAGGGATGGAAACTTTCATTAAACCAAATGGAAATGATGCTGCTCAGCCCCCTGGATGCCACTCAGTATCTCAGCCCAGGCCTTTGTGGGTGTGCATGGGACCCAGCCAGCAGGAAGTCCAGGCAGGACGGGCTGGCAGGAGTCTCAAGTTTGACTGAACAGTTACTCAAAAATATAAGGCAGACTCCCCTTTAAAAGGAGGGTTTCTCCCCACTGAAATAACCTCGCTGTTAACTTGTTTAACTCCAGTGTTCTTGCAGAACTTTTACCCTTGGGCTAAGAGTTTATAGATTCCAGCTTTACCTTAATCTTTGTTCTCTGGGGATGAAGATGCCAATTTTTGTCCTGATGGGCAGGCGATTCAGCTGGAGAATTCCAGCTGTCCCCAGAGAAACTGACTGGCCTGAGACTGAGCGAGTGTGTGCACCCACTGAGTTGATCTTTAACAGGGGGCATTTATGCTCCGTTGCTGCCAGCGCCCAGCGAGTGTTGTTAGAAACCCTGCTGGGTACGGTGACACCACCGAGAGGAGTTTCTGACTGCCAAGTGGGATTCTTTGCATTTTCTGTAGGACTGCCTGACAGTCTGGGTGTTTCAGTCATCCCTGGTCCAGAGCTTTCTGGGCTGGCAGAAGAGCCAACCCTCTTGTTGCACCTCCTGCACTGGGGGCAGATCCTACCTGTATGGGTTCCATGATGTAATTCTGAGCTCAGGGGAATTGCTGCGATGTATTCCCAGACAGTAAAACATCAGCTTGCTCTTGTCTTAGGTTGTACCGTCTGGTGTCGATACCAGGTCTTTACAGAGCTGGGTGAAGTGTCACATGGATCTTTCATCCAGGCTCTGAAGGGTCCCTCTGTGGGTCTGTTCCCTGCTGTTTTCTTTGCCCGTGACTGCACGCCAGCTTCCACTTGGTGTGTGCCATCTGCTCCATAAGGAGCTGGTAAAAGCCAGCCCTGGGGCTGCCGGGATAACGTCATGTTATCACGCACTCTGATGGAAGCCAGCGGGCCTGGGCGTCCTCCGTTTGTTGTTCTGCTCATCTCCAAAGGGCTCTGCCCTGCCTGTGCTGCTTTGGCCTCGCTGCCGCTTGGAAGCAAATCCAGCTGGCAAGGCCCAGCCCTTCTCTCCTGCTCCTCCTTCGTGGGAGCTTTGGGCAGCATCACCCAGAGTGCAGCTCTCCCTGCCTCCCTTCTCCCAGAGGGATAAAATGTCCATCACTGTGTGTGGCTTCAGCTCCTCCTTTTTGAGGTGCCAGCCTGGGTAGGTGAGTTTTGGCTCGCTCCTGCCCAGTGTCCTGCCAAGGCATGAGCATTTCTGGATGCCGCTGCTCCTGGCTGAGTTGCCTGGTGGTTGTGACAGCTGTCAGTGCTGTTTCCTCGAGTCAGATATCCTCGGAGGTTTGTCATCGTGAAGGCTGGTTTCTTTGGTGGTGAAATCATACTCCATCAATCACACAGCATCTTGTCAACATGGGGAGTTTTATTGATTCAGATCCTGTTCCGGCGTTTGGAACCAATGAAATCCAACCAGACTGGATAAATTCTCAATTGTTTTTAATGATGTGAGAAGGTGGTTCAGCAAAAGGACCCACATTCCTCTTCCAATAGGCTGTGCCAGCTCTTCAGGAACAAAGCTTTTGGGTCTCAGACAGTCAAATGGAAAAACAAAAATGCTGCTTCAGTAATGGAATTATTCATGTCTGTTATTCGTATCATACCAGAAGCACACGTAAGCACAATCAGCAGCAACTGACTGGCAGGATCGCTGCTCTGCAGAGCCTGCTGTGCTCCTGGCTTGTGCCACTTTCCAGAGGGGTGGCTTTGGGGATGTTAAAGGATTTCCTCTCCAAGTGTGGCTGTGCAGTAGCAGAAGTCAGAGAGGGTGGTTTAGGGCAAGAGAGAGTAGGAAGGGAGCTGGGAGCAGGCAAAGGGTAGAGAAAGGAGAGCCAATGCGTGGGGGAGCTGTGGAAAAGCAAGCGTGACAAACTGGGTTTCTTCCTCTGCTGATAACGGGAGCCTGTGGCTTTCCGCTGGGATCACTCTGGGTCCCTCCCACACTTGCTCCAGGCCTTCTGTTTCAGTCTTACAACATCACAAACTTCAAAGAGCTGCAGTTATCTCTCAGTCTAGGAGCACTCTTAGAGCTCTCTAACCTTCTGAAACTTTCCCTGTTCTGTTTCATCTTTCCTACCTGCTTCCTGGAGCAGGAAATCCACTTGGTGAGCATTGGAGAAGGACCGGTCGTCTACGTCCATCCCAACAAGATAGATTTTGGCAGTATCCAAGTTCTGCAAGATGCTTCCCAAACTCTCCACCTCTCCAATCAAACTGTCATCCGTGCATCCTTCCGGGCAGAGATGGTAAGTATCTGTGGGGTTATTTTCCTACAAAAAATGACTGGTCCATAGCAACTGGCTGATACCAAATATGGGCTAAAGGAAGCCCTGCTGCTTCAGGGGCAGATGACCAGGTTACGAGGTGTCGTGTGCTGAGGCAGAAAGGAAGGGCAGAGAAAATAAGTGAAGCTTCCACTAGAAGCACAGGCAGAAAGTGAATGGAAAAAAGCAAGATGATCAATCCGGGGAAACAGTGAGTGAAACAAAACCCTTGTGGCAGGAAGGAGTCTCTGGGAGCAGGATTATGTTTCCTCTGTAGACAAACACAGGCAAGAGGGCTTGTCTACCACTGAGTCCTGGAGGAGAGAAAGGAGCACAGTCACCTTTAGTGATTGGCATGACATTTTCCATGTGGGAAACTTCCCAGGGATCATTATAATTGTCAGCTTGACTTCTGTCAATATTTCCACAACAGCTCGCCCCAGCCTCTCAGCCAACCCCGCTTTCCCAAGGGCAGCCAGATCTTGTAGCCCCGTTGGGTGGCCACTGAGAGGGGCAGATTTCAGCAGGGCCAATGGGTGTTCTCCTCCCTGAACTTTTCTTGCCAGGGTAAATCCAACTCTGGAGAAGCTGTCAGCTAATCTTGGTGTGGGTTTCCTGGCTCTGGGATCACTGGGCACATATGTTTAAGCGAGTGTGAAATAAACCTGCATGAAGCTCGTGCTGATAGAAGGGTTTGGAAGGTGTTTTAAAGGGTTTGCTCAGTGATAGCTTAAGGAAGACTTGATTACTCACCTAGCTGACTGTGATGGGACTGTCCCTGTTCAGTTCCAAGCTCCAAGGTTATGCTGAAGGGGAGAAAAAGGTACCAGAAAGGAAATCAAATGGTCAGGGCACTGGCAAGGGTGTCCTGCCTGGAAAGCCGAAAGGGTGTCTGTGAGCACAGCCAGCTCCTGCAGTCAAAGCCAAGGCCCTGGGAGTGGGCTTTGCACCTTCCTCGGGACTGGAGAACAGAATGTTCGTCTGCCCCCTGCCACTCAGTGTTGTCCTGGCCTTGGACCAACCCTCCTTAATCTGCGATGCAGACCAGCCGCTCCTCCCTGCACATGTCCAGGTGAGCAGCTGTGGAGCTTCCTGCTGGTGGGGATGGAAGAGGAGCGTGGTGGTACCTTTCTGTTGGGAAGCCCTTCAGGAGAGAATTTTTTCTTCAGAGTCAGCAGTAGCCTGACCTGAACTAAATCATCGAATCACAGAATGTTTTGAATCAGAAGGGACCTTAAATCCCATGCAGTTCCACTCTGTGCCATGAACATCAGATTAGAAGTTGTTGAACAAAACAAAAGACCATGTGAGCTGGGGAAACACGTCCTGGCTCTAAGACATGAAGAGAAGTGAGCAGGCAGGTGGATCTGGGCGAGCCCCGCGGTAAAGGTTTCTCTTGGAAGCCACCCCAGTGCTCCATCCCCTGTAACCGCAAGAGCCACTGGCCCTCTCTGAGGGCAGCTCTGGCCTCAGGAAGGCTGAGGAGCCTGGCATCTGCCCCAGTGTTTGGTGGAAGGTGTTGGACATGGACTTGGCTGAGCACGGGTTATTGTATCACAGTATCACAGTATCGTAAGGTTGGAAAATACCTTTGAGATCATCGAGTCCAACCTATGACCCAACACCTACACCTACTCCTACTTGTCAAGTACACCATGGCACTAAGTGCCTCATCCGATCTCTCTTTAAACACCTCCAGGGATGGTGACTCGACCACCTCCCTAGGCAGCGCATTCCAATGAACAATTACCCTCTCAGTGAAGAATTTCTTCCTAATGTCAATCCTAAACCTCCCCTGGCGAAGCTTGAGACCGTGTCCTCTCGTTCTGTCACCGGTCACCTGAGAGAAGAGTCCAACTCCTGCCTCACCACAACCTCCCTTTAGGCGGTTGTAGAGAGCTATAAGGTCTCCCCTGAGCCTCCTCTTCTCCAGGCTGAACAACCCCAGCTCCCTCAGTCGCTCCTCACAGGGCTTGTGCTCCAGCCCCTTCCCCATCCTCGTCGCCCTCCTCTGGACACACTCCAGCATCTCAACATCCTTCTTAAACTGAGGGGCCCAGAACTGGACGCAGCACTCAAGGTGCGGCCTGACGAGTGCCGGGTATAAGGGGATGATGACTTCCTTAGTCCTGCTGGCCACACTATTCCTGATGCAGGCCAGGATGCTGTTGGCCTTCTTTGCCCCTTGGGCACACTGCTGGCTCATGTTGAGTTTCCTGTCCACCAGCACTCCCAAGTCCCTTTCCGCCTGGCTGCTCTCCAGCCACTCTGCACCCAGTCTATAGCTCTGCATGGGGTTGTTGTGTCCAAAGTGTAGGACCCGGCATTTGGACATGTTAACCCTCACGCTGTTGGAGTCAGCCCTTCTCTCCAGCCTGTCAGGGTCCCTCTGCAGGGCCCTCCTACCTTCCAGCAGATCGACACTCCTCCCAGCTTGGTGTCATCTGCCAACTTGCTGATGAACTTGCTGATTTTGTCCGTGTTTGAGGAAGAAGCCTCTCCGGCCTCATCCATCTTTTGCTCCAAGCCATGGCTCTTCTTCCGCATCAATTTTGATGCTTGACATCTTGATTTCTCCTCCTCTGTGTCCGGGTTTTTGACATCAGGCCACTGCACGGTGTGCTGCAGCCAGGCGAGAGCCAGCGGGACATGTTCACCGTCTTTGGCCACACAAACATCATTACCAATGTCATGGCACATGGCAGGGTGGAAGGAGAAATGACCCCTGAGGTTGCACTGAGAGGGGAGGCTTCAATTTGTCAGCTACCTCCTGGACATCACAGAGATGGACTATGGGCTGCAGGCACGCGCTTCTCTTGGCAGAGATCCTTGAAACCATCACCGATGGGTGTAGGGGATGGGCTAGGGCTGTCTCCCCTCCCAGCTGCTCTGTTGGCTCTATGGCTTGGAAGTACAACGTCCGAGTGATACTTCCTGCATCCACGCTGGGATTTGTGACCATCCCCACCCCTATTAAAGATAGGAATTCCTCCTGTTCAAGGTAACAAACACTGTCTCCTGGGGCAGGCGGCATCTCAGCAGTCATCTCCGGAGGAAAGTGTTGCCAAGACACCGATCTGCTCCTAAAGCCTGAGATTCAAGAAGATGCTTTTTTTCAATGCTTTTGATTAAGCAACAGAACAATCCAGGGAGGAGGTCCCTGACTAATCCGCACTTTACTCATTTTCAGTTAAAAACCTGTCACGGTCCACTCGGTGGACTCGTGATGATTCGTTGACCTTGATCTCGAAGCGCAAAATTAAGGCAACCAAAATGCCAAGGGGTTATAAATCAATCGAAGAGAAACTTTATTATTTGCCTGTAAAGCGGCACGCGATAGACAGCGTGGAGAAAAGGGGAGGGAAAAGGAGGAAAGAGGATTACAGCTACCACCACGGGTCCAAAGGCGTCCCTATGGTCCCAGCCCCCGAACAGCGTCCTGCCGGTCCTCAGTCGTGACTCATCATCACGACAGTCATGATCCATGATCCAAAGGTGGGGAGATCTCACCGGGGTTGGGTTAGGAGCCATCTTTTATGCTCAGCAACAGCACCTCGCACCTCCTCTCTCCCATGGATTGTGGCCAATCTCCGCCTTTGTTTCACAATCCAGACTGAACCGCGCAGGCCCCAAAAGTTCTCGCTTTGCTTGCCAGAACTCGTCTGTGCCTGCGCCACCTCGTGTTTGGGGGTCTTCTACTTCCTCACCTCATCTTCCTCTCGTGACCGCTAGGTGACCTGAAAACCCTCTGTGAGTCTCTGCGTGTGCTCCTCTTTGTTGGCTTCCGTAACAGGGAGGAGGTGGGGCAAACTTGCTGAGGAAATCCATCTTTTGGACTGGCAGTCCCTGGTCACGGCAACTGCTTGTACCATGCAGTTCTTTTCTCTCGGGATGTTTGCTTCTTGGTCTCTCTCCAAGTCCCTGATGGCGATGTTGAGGCAAATACTGTTCTTTGGACCGACTCTTACAAAACCCCACCGATGTTTCTGGCTGCTGGCCCTCTACGTGTTGTGCTGTCTCTCCTTGTGCTGTCACTGCAAGATCTGCAGATGCTTGTATGTGGGTGCCTCTCCTTCAGTCAGTGCCTTGATGCCACCTCCTTTGCTTCAGCTGTTAAAGGACACCTTGAAGTGTAGAGAACTTGTATCCTCTTGGGTGTCCTTATCCCTGATCTTCATGTGGTTGGTGTTGCCCCTCTGTGTGCTGCCATAAAGATATGTTCCTGTGCAGGGCAAAGAGGTACCTTTGGCTTTCAGGTCCCTGGGTTGACCCAGGAGAGCCAAGTGTCCCTGTCTCCTCCCTTGTGTTTTTCTCCTGTGTTGTGTTCATTTACTGCCGTCCCAACAGAGGCAGAAGGAATTCCCCAGCATCAGACCTGGGTCTGTAACTCCCTGCTCCTCTCTGGTCTCTTCAGCTGTTTCACAAAGTTACAGAAGAAGAGGTCACCCAGCGGAACCGTGGGAAGATGGGACTCATGGACCCGGTGTTTCACCCCAGTGAGGTCGCTGCAGACTGCCCGTGGTGCTGCGAGCCCCTGATCCTGCCCAACAGGGTGAGTAAGGAGGTGGCACAAGTGGTGACCCCTGGCCCTGTGCCCGGCTGCCCAGGAGGGGCTGTAGGGAAAAAATGGAGAATAAACAAATGGAAAAAGAAAAGAAAAGAACACAGGAAGAGGCAGGGCCATAAGCAGTCGCGGCTGGGGGCAAAGGGGCCAAGCCAGCGCAGTCCTAACAGACCCCGTGGGTGACCTGAGCCAGCAGGTGGCTCTGCTGTCCCATGGTTCCTGGGGAGAGTCACAACCCCTTGGGGAGCTCTGGGTCCCAGCTGTGAGCTCTGCCATTGTGCTGACACTGGGGCCGGATGGTGCCAGCTCTCCTGAGGGTCACCTTACCCAGTCAGGGCCCTTGAGAGCCACCTGGGAACCCCTGTCATGCTGTGACAGGAGCTGCCAGCCCTGCTGAGAGTAGGCAATTCTGGCTGGAGAATGAGCTTCTGTTTATTCAGTCTGGCTCTTGCTGCAGAGGGGACACGGAGCGGCAGAGCTGTGCTCGTGCTGTGCAAAGGGCAGTCGGTGGGTTTGTGCTGAGGGAATGCATCCCTGCAAGTCCTCTGAAGGGCACGCTGTACCCTGGGGTAGGAGACCTTGGCCTTTGGATACAAGAAAACTAGAAGGTGATGTTGTCTGATACGTATGAGAACCTGCCTCCTCTTCTCAGTGTGTCTGTTGTCTGAGCCATCCCTCCACCAATCTCTTTGGTGCATTCCCTCCCTCTTTTCCCGCACTCTGCAGGGTTACCGTGCCAACATGGCTCAGCCGACCCTCTGCCTCTCCAAGGATCGACTGGAGTTCTCCGCTGTCCAGTGTGGGCAGTGCCAGGAAGAAACCATCCAGCTCCACAATCCGCTGCCAGTTCCCTGCAGATGGTTCATCACCATCAACGAGCCTGAGGAGAAGGTAAATCTCAGGCACTGTGTAACTTCTTGGTTGCGTTTTCTTTTCTTCTTTTGCCTTTTCTGCCCGTGGCTGCTTCTGCGCTTGAGCTACAGTGTGTTCAAGGATGCTTTTGAGGCTCCTGAGCAAGGCTGATTCACCTGGACCTGTTCATGAGCTGATGCTTTGCCTCTCTGCCACCTTCACCCATTCCTCCTCCTCCGAGAAGAGTGCCTCCCCACCTGCTGGCCCTGCCTACATGTTTGTTACCCAGTTCGAGACCGGTGGTGGCCACGGCTGCTTTGAACGTGGGTGCTCTCGGCACGATGACGGGGTCTCAGAGCACTGCAGGAATGGAAGTCTGTCCTCCCAGACCAAGGAGTCCTCACATCTTTGATTTTGTGCTCAGCTGTACAAACGTGTGCCAGAAGGTGCTCGACGGAAGCTGCCCCAGGAGCTGAGGAGCAAACCCGATGTTTTCACGGCGCTGCCCTCGGCTGGAGCCGTCTCGCCGGGACAGCGATGCAACGTGCGAGTCAGGTTTTCACCCACGGAAGAGGTGAGATTGGCGAGTGTCCCCCTGGGAGGTCTGGCAGGGCAGTGTGGCAGTGAGAGCCCAGCGCAGGAGATGAGGGCATCTGCCCCACAGAGCTTTCTGCAAGCCCCGTACCCACCGTGCCTCAGTTTCCCCTGCAGCACCCTCTGCTGTGAGGTGCTTTGAAATCCCTGCAGGGAGCTGGCACAGAGGGCACCAGGGCACTGCCAGGCGGCTCCCTCTGCACATGGGGGGAGTCTGCCTGTTTCCTCTCATCTCCTCCTTGCGTGGGTGTATTTGCAGGCTGCAAGGCCCTTGTGCAGAGCAGCTGGCACGCTCCCAGGGGATGATGACCTTGGAAAGGCCAAGCTAGGCAAATCCTACTGCTGGTAGTGGCAGACAAAACGGCCAGAAGACACTTTCTGGGCACAGCAGGATGGTCACTTGCAGTGGTGTGCAGCCAGCAGCCCTTGTGGCTCTGGCCCCACCTGCCTGCAGGCTCCCAGGCAGCTCGGGAGTCAGGATAAAGGATGGAGCGAGCATTCCCAAAGGCGGTTTGCATGTGACCACCATGACTTGGAAACTGGCAGCCTGTAACTGCGTGGAGACAAGTGCTTCCAAGTCTTCGAACAGTCCCAGGGATGTTTTAATCGCTAGTAGAGATGTAAGCATCTTGTCTCTGGCTCCGGCCGGAGCCAAGCACCGAGGGAGGAAGGCCCTTATTTCCGGCCAACGAGAGCTCCTGTGCCTCATTCATGGAGCTGGTGTTTGCCTGATGCAGCAGTGCCAGGCCTGTGTGTGGGCCACATAACCCTGAGGCCCTTTCTCTCGAGCATTGCACTCCTTCATAACTCGGTGAAAACATTTGATAGACCATCTAATACCCAAATGTCCAGTTTTACTTCACACCAGGACTTCTCCCAGTTCCTTGGAGCCAGAATGTAGATGCTGTAGCTCCTGCCATGAGCAAATGTCTGTTTTCCATTCACTTTAGCAATCCTAAGAACCACCCTGATCTTGGGACAGGGGTTGATTTTGAGACCCTGTCATCTGGAACTTCACAGAGGATCTTTCTACGCTTCTGTCTTTTCAGAAGTCCTATGAAAACACACTGACGATTGTTTGCCAGAGCAGCCAGCAGCTCCAGCTGCAGGTCTCAGGGCTTGGGCTGGAGCCACAGCTGCAGTTCAGCCCCGCAGTGCTCGAGCTGGGGCCGTTGCTGCCACAGAGCCATGGGGCGGAGGGGACCGTGGTGGTGAAGAACCCCTGCGAGTTCCCCGTTGAGTTTTACTCACTGGAGTTTGACCAGCAGTACCTTGTCGAGGAGGAGGTGAGAGGGAAGGTCTGCTTCCCATGGGCACGCTCCCGTAGCTTCACAGCGCTCCCGTAGCATTCCCAGGCCAGTGCCAGGGAAGCAGAGGCATCCCCAGGCCAAAACGTGGTGATGTTTCAAGGTCAGCCAAGCCCCGCTGGCAGGCTGTGGAGGGGCTGGAATAGTCCCTTTTTTGGGAGGAGGGAATGCGGGAGCAGAGAGATTGGCTGGGGAGCCTGTGCATGTGATGAAGGTCAAGAAATGTGTCCTGTGTATGTTTTCTCTTCCCTATGCACACAGATCCTGCGGGTGCTGAAGGGCTACGATGGCCAAAACACCTTGTTGCTGCCTGCACGTGCCCCGGGTGAGAAGCTGCCCCCAGAGGTTGTGGAGTACTATGAGGGCCAGAAGAGGCTGCAGGATGACCCAGCAAAGTCTGAGACTGGGGAACCAGCAGGTGAGGCTTTGGTGTTGGCTACACTGAATGTGGAGACAGCAGGGAGCCCAGTCCACGCACCCTGAGCTCTCCATGACCTTGTTCTCAATGGAAAGCCCATGCTTTTAGCAGCCACCTGTTCCCCAGTGTGGTGGAGGAATTCCCAGGTGAAAGTTTTTGGCTTGTAACACACAACCTCTGCCAGCCCTGAGCACAAGCAAAGTAAACTAATCCCTGCCTGCTCTGGACTGGGGAAATAATCAGTGTCCCTCGACCACAAGGAGTAGTGTGGGATGAGTTCTTCAGCCAGTAGGACCAGGTCCAATATGAGTAGCTCT
The DNA here is from genome assembly GCA_033558235.1 of Neomorphus geoffroyi. Taxonomy (NCBI): domain Eukaryota; kingdom Metazoa; phylum Chordata; class Aves; order Cuculiformes; family Neomorphidae; genus Neomorphus; species Neomorphus geoffroyi. The sequence continues at coordinate 135,305 of JAUMJM010000061.1, read as the reverse complement.
TTCGTATTTACTCCTTCCCAGCAACAGAAGAACAAGCTCCAAGTTCCCCTGAGGGCAGAGACAGCCTGGACTGCAGCTTCTCAGTGCCTGGGGAGTCTCCCTGCTTGGGAATTTTTCTGTCTTTTCATAAAATCATAGAATCACAGGGTTGGAAGAGACCTCTGAGATCACCGAGTCCAACCGTGCCTGTCTCCCTACTAAACCCTGTCCCTAAGGAACTCATCCACCTGTCTTTTAAACCCCTCCAGGGATGGCGACTCCACCCCCTCCCTGGGCAGCTGTGCCAATCCCTGACCACCCTTTCAGTGAAGAAATTCTTCCCAATGTCCAGTCTAAACCTCCCCTGGCACAACTTGCGGCCATTTCCTCTTGTCCCATCGCTGTCACTTGTGAGCAGAGCCCAGCACCCACCCCGTCACACCCTCCTGTCAGGCAGTTGTAGACAGTGATGAGGTCTCCCCTCAGCCTCCTCTTCTCCAAGCTAAACCACCCCAGCTCCCTCAGCCGCTCCTCGTAGGGCCCATTCTCCAGCCCCTCCCCAGCCTCGTTGCCTTCTCTGGACGCGCTCCAGCCCCTCAATGTCCTTCTTGGAGTGAGGGGCCCAAACCTGAACCCGGCACTCGAGGTGCTGCCTCCCCAGTGTTGAGCACAGGGGCACAATCAGCCCCCCTGCTCCTGCTGGCCACGCTGGGGCTGACACAGGCCCAGATGCCACTGGCCCTCTTGGCCACCTGGGCCACTGCTGGCTCATGTTCAGCCGCTGTCAGCCAACACCCCCAGGTCCTGCTCTGCCAGGCAGCTCTCCAGCCACTCCTCCCCAAGCCTGTAACGCTGCACGGGGTTGTTGTGCCCCAGATGGAGGGCTCTGCATTTGGCCTCGTTGAACCTCATCCCGTTGGTCTCAGCCCATCGACCCAGCCTGTCCAGATCCCTCTGCAGAGCCTCCCTTCCTTCAAGCAGACCCACACTTGCACCCAGCTTGGTGTCATCCGCGACCTTGCTGAGGGGGCACTCGATGCCTTCATCGAGGTCATCGATAAAGATGTTAAACAGGACTGGTCCCAGCACCGAACCCTGGGGACACCGCTTGTGACCGGGTTTTTTTGCATGTGGCCGTGCAACGTGGTGAATGGCAAAGAGCAGATTGCCTGAGTGTGTTCACCCACACGAGGTCTCCATCAGACAAAGGAAGAAGGCCCTCTGCTGGGACCATACGCACCATCTTAATCTTGTATCTCAAAAATACTGTCTTTCATTTTTGGTAAAAGCCAGTCCAGCAAGGTGATGTGTGAACCTGGATGGAGAAGAGGAGGAGAAAGGAGTTGAGAAAAGTCCTGGGACAGGTAATAACCCTAAGCTCTTCACCTTTTTTATGTCTTTTGTAGCAAAAGGGCCTTGGTGCAGGACCTCCATCACTTCACCACAGTCCGGTGCCACCTTCGCTCCTGTTGGCCCTGGTGCACTCTTCTACATGACATCTGTGGGATCTGAGAAGAGTCTGGGGCAGGAACACCTAAGAGGCCAGGGAGGTTTTCCCAAGCTTTGCCAAAGGAGCACCTTTTTCCCCCAGGAGTTGCTGGGACTGAGGTGAAGCTGTTTGCTTTGTTAGGCAGGGCAGCTGGCTTCCTGCCCTCCGTGGCACTGCAAGCTGAGTTGGCTTTTGGTGACCTCCTAAGGGCAGAGCTGGGAGCTCTTTGCAAATGCTGTTCCGGTGAATTCAGAGCCCAGCGACATCACCTGGTGTAATATTCCTAACGCATCCAGCTCTTGGATAATCGCTTGGTCCCCAAATGGAGCCTCTCCCTTGGGACTGTGTAAAGGAGCTGGGACAAAACTCTCACGCGGCCCCTGTTGACAGTTGGTGGAAGGAGGTTTGGCCCAGTCCTTTTAGGTATTTCCAAATGCTTGTCCTTTCCTCCTACCACCCTGTTTGCTCTGACCAGGCACCCTTCACCAGCATCCAGGGCAGACCCTGACCGCACAAACCTAACAGGCAGGCATAGTGAGACCTCAGGGTGATGTTGGTTTCAGCAGTCTCTTCTCCGAGGGTCTGAGGGGATGGGGAGGATGATCAGGATCACAGGTAGGCAGGAGGCTGACTATTCTACCTGGTTCTGCACAGCAGAGCATTGGCAAAGCACTGCCAGCAGCGAGGATGCCGCAGGAGAGCAGGATGTCAGCCCTGTCTGTAGGGCCATCGCCCACCACCTTGGCATCGATATCTCTGCAGAAGCGCGTGCAGCCCAAAACCGCAGAGGGATCGTCATCATCGTCCACGGGGCACCCCTCGCAGGTACGTGAGCCACAGCCCTTGGCTGCAAGGAGGGAGGGAAATCAGGGGAGATGCATCCTGGTGGACCACAGCATTTTGTTGATGAGTCCAGGTGAGGCAGGCCACAGCTCTGCTGCTACATGGAATAGCCCTAAGCCTTCACCTGGCCAGGGCAAGTGGCGTGGCTCATCTTGTGTCCATGCAGCCAGGCTCTCGTTCCCCAAAACAGGACAGTCATGTCCCTGTCTCTTGTGGGACTGCATTGTGCAGGGTCCATGCTGCCTCATGGGAGCAGTCCCTCACCCCTACTGACCCAAACCTTGCCCAGGTGCCGCCTTGGACAATGCTGACCAGCACAGGCTGGAGAATGGTCAGAATGGTGGTGGGACAAGACTCGAAACCCTGGCCCAGGGTTGAGGTCACCACAAGAGACAAAGTCCTCAGCTGAACACGAGGTGGAGATGACCCACTTGGCTCTAGAGTTCAACGCTTGCAGCCATGCTCAGGCTGCCTCCCTTGTGGTCTTCACCAACAGAGCACTTGCTTTCCAGCTGTCCTTGAGCATTTGAAATCCTGTCTGGGGGATTTTGGGAACCTGTCCCTTAAGATGTCTCACACGCAAGTGTCACCAAGCAGCCTTCCTCTCTCTCTCTCTCTCTCTCTCTCTCTCTCTCTCTCTCTCTCTAAAGGAAAGACCAGAGCAGCGGTCGCCCTGTCCAAGTACTACGGCGCTGCCTGCCTGTCCATTGACACCCTGGTGACAGAAGCCATCTCAGAGGGGAGGAGCTCGGCAGGGCTCCATGCGCGGGAGCTGTGCGTCGCGGCTGCCGTTGAGCAGAGCTGCAAGGAGACAGAGGATGCCAGTAAGGAGAAATGCTGAATCCAGAGCACTCTGGAAACCCACCAGGACTATCACAGTATCACAGTATCACAAGGCTGGAAAAGACCTTTGAGATCATCGAGTCCAGCCTATGGCCCAACACCTACACCTACTCGTCATCTAAACCGTGGCACTAAGTGCCTCATCCAGTCTCCTCTTAAACACCTCCAGGGACGGTGACTCCACCACCTCCCCGGGCAGCGCATTCCAATGGCCAATCACCCTCTCAGTGAAGAATTTCTTCCTAATGTCAATCCTAAACCTCCCCTGGCGAAGCTTGAGACCGTGTCCTCTCGTTCTGTCACCGGTCACCTGAGAGAAGAGTCCAACTCCTGCCTCACCACAACCTCCCTTTAGGTGGTTGTAGAGAGCAATAAGGTCTCCCCTGAGCCTCCTCTTCTCCAGGCTGAACAACCCCAGCTCCCTCAGTCGCTCCTCACAGGGCTTGTGCTCCAGCCCCTTCCCCATCCTCGTCGCCCTCCTCTGGACACACTCCAGCATCTCAACATCCTTCTTAAACTGAGGGGCCCAGAACTGGACGCAGCACTCGAGGTGCGGCCTGACCAGTGCCGAGTATAAGGGGATGATGACTTCCTTAGTCCTGCTGGCCACACTATTCCTGATGCAGGCCAGGATGCTGTTGGCCTTCTTTGCCCCTTGGGCACACTGCTGGCTCATGTTGAGTTTCCTGTCCACCAGCACTCCCAAGTCCCTTTCCGCCTGGCTGCTCTCCAGCCACTCTGTCCCCAGCCCAGAGCTCTGCATGGGGTTGTTGTGTCCGAAGTGTAGGACCCGGCATTTGGACATGTTAACCCTCACGCTGTTGGAGTCAGCCCTTCTCTCCAGCTTGTCAGGGTCGTTCTTATAGGGCCCTCCTACCCTCCAGCAGATCGACACTTCCTCCCAGCTTGGTGTCATCTGTCAACTTGCTGATGAAGGACTCAATCCCCTCATCCAGATCATCAATAAAGATATTAAACAGGACCGGGCCCAGCACCGAACCCTGGGGGACACCACTAGTGACCGGCCGCCAGCCGGATGAGACACCATTCACTACCGCTCTTCGGCCTCGGCCATCCAACCAATTCCTAACCCCGCACAGAACATTCCCATCCAAGCCACTGGCTGCCAGCTTCTCCAGGAGTCTGCTGTGGGAGACAGTGTCAAAGGCCTTGCTGAAGTCCAGGAACACCACATCCACAGCCTTCCTCTCATCCACCAGGAGAGTTACGCGGTCATAAAAGGAGATCAGGTTGGTCAGGCAGGACCTGCCCCTCCTGAAACCATGCTGGCTGGGCCTGATCTCTCCCTCATTCTGCAGGTGCCGCATGATTGCACCCAGGATTATCCGCTCCATAATTTTACCTGGAACCGAGGTCGGGCTGACAGGTCTTCTTGTGGATGGGCGTCACATTGGCCAACTTCCAGTCATCCGGGACCTCTCCAGTGAGCCAGGACTGCTGATAAATGATGGAAAGCGGCTTGGCAAGCTCATCCGCCAGCTCTCCGTTCACCCTGGGGTGGATCCCATCTGGCCCCATAGACTTATGAGGGTCCAAGTGGCTCAGCAGGTCTCTAACTTCTTCCTCCTGGATGACAGGGGGGCTGTATTGCACCCCGCCCCTATCCACCGCTTCAGTAGACCAGTTGTCCAGAGAACAATCTGCCTTACTGTTGAAAACCGAGGTGAAGAAGGCATGAAGCACCTCAGCCTTTTCCTCATCTTCCGTTACTCTATTTCCCTCAATGTCCGATAAGGATTGAAGGTTGTTGCTGCTCTTCTTTCTGACGTTCATATATTTGAAAAAGCACTTATTGTCCTTGACACAAGTGGCCAATTTGAGCTGCAGCCGGGCTTCTGCCTCCCTAATTTCCTTTCTACACAACTTGACAATATTTTTGAACACAACCTGACTTACCTGCCCTTCTTTCCAAAGGCGATACACCCTCTTTTTCTCACTTAACTTCTTCTGAAGCTCCTTACTCCTCCAGGCCGGCGGTCTGCCCCTGCGGCTCGTCTTAGAGCACATCGGGACAGCCTGCTCCTGCGCCTTAAAGACTTCATTCTTGAAGTACCTCCAGCCTTCCTGGACCCCCTTGCTTTTAAGAACTGTTTCCCAGGGTACTCCCCTTACTAGTTCCTTATATAATCTGAAATCAGCAGGCCGAAAGTCCAGCGCAGTCGTCCTGGTTTTGCTCTTCCTTGTTTCATTGTTAATGGAAAACTCGAGTATCTCCTGGTCGCTGCAGCCCAGACAGCCTCCGACCACAACATCACCCACCAGCCCTTCTTTATTTGTAAACAGGAGGTCAAGGAGAGCCTCAGCCCTGGTAGGCTCACTCACCAGCTGTGACAAAAAGCAGTCCTCCATACACTCCAAGAACCTCTTGGACTGCCTCCTCTCGGCTGTGTTAAGTTCCCAGCAGATATCTGGGAGATTGAAGTCTCCCAGAAGAACAAGGGCAGACGATCTTGAGGCAACTTCCAGTACTGAAGGCTGTTAATGTATTAGTCCCAAAGCCTTGCTTTTTGCTCCACAGCAATATTTTCCTAAGGGTCAGCTCCGCCAAACTAACTCCTCTCTGCTTTAACAGCAACTTCCACATAGAGAGGATCATCTTCTCTTCCTTTGTGAGATTTGCCACCCATGTTCCCAGCAGCTCACCTTTGCAGGTGTCTTTAATGATCTGGATGAATCAGCAGCTCTCCTAGCTGCTTCCCAGCTACGCTGGGCTCCATCCCCACACCCTCTGCCTGGCTGTCTTAATGGACATGAAATCATATTGTTATCAGGTCATTATCATGCGGTCATCACATCAGGGTCACCAATTGTCAGTGTAGGGATGGACAAAGAATGACAGTAATTCCTATTTAGTAAGACAAAAGCAAAACAATGGCTGCCTTTTATATTCTCTGTGACCTGTGAGTCTTTCATTCATTGGTTAAAGAAGTCTAAGCAGTCCCTAACACAGTTGTCATCTCCCACACCCTCTTTGTCATGGTCTTCTTCTCACAGGTCTACGTCGACATAAATCTTTCTTCCTCCGGATGCAGCGACGCTTCTTGTCCCCCGCAGATGTCTGTTTGGGGAGAAGTGACTATTACAGAACGTCCAGTATTTTTACTTCAGCTAAAGTAAAGTTCCGGGAAGTAAAGGGACCAGGGGCCATTTAGTCTGGAGGAGGGGTACAAGCCCAGGGGTTTTGGGGTCTTGCCCTCACCACACCCCAACCCTGGTGGAGGGCGCAGCAACCAGTACAGCCCTGGGACTGAGGGGCCTCCCCACCCACTGCCAGCTTAGCAAGACACCCAGCAAGAGCTACGCTTGCCCCCAGCACAAGCCCCAGGTCAGAAGGCACGAGGCGCCTACTGCGGACTCTGGGCAGAAACTCACACTCACCTTTTTCTCACGGAGCGTCCGCTTCTTGGCCGGGGGCCCTGATTTGTTGCTGCTTGGATCCAGAAGGCGCTTGAGATTTGAACGTGAGCGCTTTTTGGTCGCTCTGTTCTTGCTGTGATGGGCAGCATTGTCAGTGTGCCTGGCCAGGCTGGAGGCAGGTTGGGCAAAGCTCATATTGGAGCTGGACGTTCTGGAGAAGGCAGAGAAGCGCATGTGTTAACTGCGAGGGTTTGAGCACCTGCAGCTCTCTCCTCAGAGATGCACAAAGGGAAGAGGAGTCAGAAGCTCCAAGGAGGCGAGGTGCTCTTCACCTACAGCAAAACCACAACAAGGGGCTGGGCCTGCCCATGGCAAGGGGATGGGAACTGGATGATCTTGAAGGTCCCTTCCAACCTGAACCATTCCATGATTCTATGACTTTTCCCTGCCTCCCTCCGCTGAGCCAGCTCCGTCCCACACCCACACACGTGCTGCCAGCCCTGTCCCAAATGCTTTGAGCAGTGGGCAGAGGGGCTGGGAGACACAGGGCGCTCTCACCTCAGGTAGAAGAGCATGTAGGCCTGCTGCTTGCGGACCACTTGGATGTTGCTGAGGTGCACCTCGGCATCGTTCATTTTATACCACTGCCCATCGCCAGCCTGCAGGAGAAGAAGAGGCAACGGGGTCAGGCTGCATCCACAGACCCTCCTGGCCTGTAGAGCAGAACAGCGCCCAGCGGCAGAGCTCCTCTCCCCAAACCCACGGGCGGCCCAGGGGCAGGCAAGGGGATCCAGCGAGAACAGACCTCCACGCTTGCTGCAGCGGAGCACAGCCTTTACCCCCATATCCTGTGCTCCACACCACCCACATCTGCTGAGCGCCCTCCTTTCCTGTGCACTACAGGGACCCACGAGGACCCACCAGCACCCACCCCAGAGAGGGGGCCAAGAGAGCGCCCCGGTCTCACCTTCACATAGCAGAAGTAGTGCCCGGAGTGGCAGCTGGACCCCGAGTGCACCAGCACTGCATAGAGTTCATACATCAAGGGGTCCCCGTTGTTCTCCGACATGTAAGGTCGGATGTCCAAGGTCTCAGGGTACTCCACGTGCTGCAGAGAGAGGATGTGTCAGGAGCCTGCACAGCACACTGCTTTCTTGCTAAAGCAAGAGCAGCTCAGCTCTCCTACGAGCCCCATGCCTTCAGAGAAGGGGACTCGCTCTCCGCAGGCAGAGGTCACGGGGAGGAAGACACCAGCATGAGCCCAACTCCCACTGCACAGCTGGAGAAGGGCTGAAAGGCTGCAGGAGAGCTCGTGCTGGGCACCTCCCACCTGCTCTGGGCAGCAGGGCCTTGGCCAGGACACAGCACAAGCTCTGCAGTGCCAAGGACTCACCTTGGTCATTTTGCGTCCAGTCCAGCAGGAAAATCGCTTCAATGAGAGCATGAGAACATTGGACGCTCGGTGGATGGTGAAGCGTTTGGTGGCTCGTACCCTAGTCTGGCACCTGCACAGGAAGAGCTTGAGTTATTCCAGCTGTTCCATCACCCAGATGACTGCCAGCCCTGGCCAAGTGGCAAAGCCCATGGACGTGACCCTGCTGACACCAGGCGCCGCTCCAGGGCAGCTGCTCACGGCCACATCTGCTCGCCCAGGTCCTCCTCACACGAGGAGGGAGCTGAGGAGAGGCAGGCTCCATCAGAGGCTTCCATGGCCGCGTACCTCCCGCTTTAGCCATGGGGCAGGTAGAGAAGCCCTCCCTGCTTCCCCCTGGCACAGCCGGGGGCCCCTTCCCGCTGCAGCCCCTCACACTCACATCCAACACATGTAGGCGTTGTCCTCTCCCAGAGTCTCTGGCCTCACAAACGTGTCCAGTGCCTGGGTGATGCTTTTGGCTTCCTGCAAGGACAGAGGAGAGGTCAGGGCACAAGTGGCCTGTCTGTGCGACAGCCTGGCTCCCTGCTGAGACACTGGTCCCAAAACCCAGCACAGAGCGTCAGTACGAGACCACAGACTGCACCGAGCCCACGATCCTGCCAGCAGCGCGCCGCGAGGGGCAGCTGCACTGTCCCCCGACACCACAGAGCGTCCTGAGCAGCCGTGGCTCGTGCTGGGGAAACGGGCACCACAACAGAATCTGCTTCCCTGGTGCCTGCACCGCACTTTGACACCGGCAGGTTGCGGAGCCTGGAAAGCTGGAATGGTGCATTGCAGGAATGAGCTAAGATCCTCCCCACCCCGACCCTGCCGCAGTACCTTGATCTCCACTGCCACGTCCAGGTAGGGCTCGTAGGTGTCCCAGATGCACTTGCACACTGTGCACATCACTGCAAAATGAAAGAGCAGTGAGCACACCCTGACACAACAGCAGCGCCCGCCACCACCCCAGCCCAGCACAGGCAGGGCAGCGTTCCCCCTCCCCGCGTCTGGGCTCTGCCATGGCAGCACCAGGACTCACGACCTGGCAAGGAGGAAGCTGGAGTTCCCCCTGTGCTGGGACAGCCAGTGCTGCCTGACAGCTGGCAACACAGGTTCCTCTGCTGGGGTCACTCAGCTGCGGACCCACAGCCAACAGCTTCTTCCATGGCATCACATCCTTAGCAACTTTCCCAAAATTTACAAATTCTTGCCGATTTCCCCCAAACTTACACATTTTTAACAATTTCCCTAAAATCGAAAAATTCTTGGCAATTTCCCCCAAACTTACACATTTGTAGCAACTTTCCCCAAATTTAATCACACTCAGTAATTTTCCCCACATTTACAAATTCTAAGCAATTTTCCCAAACGAGTTTTCCTGGAAGGTTCTCAGGGAAGCAGCAGCCCCAAGAGCCACAGGCCCTGGCAGCCAGCACTCACCACAGGATCGCAGGTAACCGCCAAAGATCTGGTGAACCAGCGTTGTGGCCTGGGTTTCGCAATCCAACATAGAGACAGCAGCACGGGATCTCACAGTGCCCCTCGCAACGGCCACCCCCGCCCACGCGCCACCGCTGTGCCCTCAGGACAGCTGCCCGACGTGCTCTGGCCAGCAGAGCTCTGGCAGCAGAGGCAAGGGGCAGCCTCTGTCACTCGGCTGCCCCCGTGGCAGAGCTCAAGGGGTGGCACCGCGCTGCTCCAAGGAGCAGAACTGGAGCTCTGAGCTGGGCACTGCGGGCAGAGGCAACGCAGCTTCTCGGGTCAGAGAGCCCCGGGGAAAGCTGCTCCCCCACAGCCACACAGCACACCTGGGTTCCCTGGCACCTGGGACAGGACCCAAGCCCATTGCAGCCTCAGGATTTGCTGAGAGGACCCGAGCTGTGCTGGGGCAGAGGGTCGGGACAAGGGAGGAGGCAGACAACAGCCGGAGCTGTGTCACAGCCAGGCACAGCTGGGCCATCCACCCGAGGCCCTGCAGTCAGCACCTCCCTCCGAGTCCACCTGGGGCACACGTTCGCCCCACAGTCCCCTCCCACAGGCACAGGGACCAGTGAGGGGAGAGCAGAGAAGAGCAGCGAGGGCCATCAGAGGCGCATCGTACGTACCTGGTGTGGCCGGTCAGGCAGGCCCTCTGCATGGCATCGAGGGTGTAACACAGGAACTCATGCGCATCCTCCTGGTGGCCAAAGCGCATGTGCCGGGCGATGTCTGCGGGAGAGAGAGGAATCAGCCCCAGCACGTGCTGCAAGAGATGCAGACCTTCCCTCCCTCCCTCGGGGCAGGGAATCTTGGGTTGGAGCCCCCTCAGCCCCAGCCAGGCTCGTGCTGGCCCCGGGGGAAGCCCCACGCAGCCCATGATGTCAGCAGCCCCTGGCGGGCTCTGTGAGCCATCTCCAAAGAGCCGTCTGCCAAGAGCTGCCCCGATCCCAAAGGCTCTGCTCCCACGTTAGTCACCCTTCCCCTGCACGGCTCTGAGAGGGGAGCGCAGCCATCCTTACGTTCCAGGTCTTTGATGATGGATGATGGCTTTATTGTGCTACCGCCCTTGGAGAAAACCTGGATCACGTGCTTCTGCAGAGTGCACAGCATGCAAAAGCTGCTGTGGTTACCTGGAGCAGGAGAGAAGACAGGATGTTGGGGACAAAGCCAGGAGAGGTGGAAGCAGTACAGGGGACGGGGGATCTCTGGTCCAGCACAGCTCAGCCACACTGGGTTTTCCCAACCAGCTTTGTGCTGCCGCGCAGCTCAGGGGCACCCTGGGTACGCAGGGACTGGCACACGCCCCCCACACCTGACACAGCCCCAGTCACAGTATGAGCCACTGCAACACGGGCACTCGCTTGGGAATGCCACAGGGTGGCCCAGGGAGGCAAATCCCGCCGGCGCCCTATGGACGGGGCTGGAGCTCCGCGGGCTCCCCTGGGTTACAGCTCGGAGCAGTGCCCACCGGAATCCCTTTCAAAGCCCCCCCAGAAGAAGCAGCTGCTGCCTGTACGCAGTCTTCTGCCCTCACACAGTCCCCACAGGCAGGGCCCGTTCGGGATCCCCTGCTCAGCCCCCAGGAAGCCACCAGACCCCACTGAACCCATCGTAGTCCTGGTTATGCCCAGCAGAGACAATGCCTGCCCAGACACAAGGGTGCGGAGCTTGGGAACACTGCTATGGCCACGGAAAGGGAGATGTACACAGGAACGACTGCTCGAGGGAGAATCGGGCAGGAGGGAGAAAAGACGGTGCACCCTGACACCCGCACACACCCCCGCCAGAGCCAGGCCTCCCCACTCACAGGTACGCGTGTGGTCCTTGGAGAGCAGGTAGTTGGCGAGCGGCGGCGTGTAGGTGAGGCACTGCACGGTGGAATTGAGGAAGCAGGTGTTGCCGAGGTTTTGCAGCCCGGCGCCGATGTGGTGAATCTGCTCCCACTTCATGGAGAGGCGCTCCCCGGGGAAAAGTACTTGCTGGGGCGTGGGGATCCCGTCCCCTGGGACGCGGTTGCTGGCTGTGGGGAGAGGAGGATTGTGAGCGATGGGGTGCGGGGTGCAGGCAGGGCTCCCCTCGCCCTCTCAGGGGTCTCTGCTGGGGCTACAGGAAGGCTGGGGAGGGACTTTTTACAAGGGCCTGTAGCGATAGGATGAGGGGGAATGGCTTTAAAATGGAAGGGGGAGATTTAGATGAGACATTAGGAAGAAATTCTTCACAGTGGGAGGCCCTGGCACAATTTGCCCAGGGAAGCTTTGGCTGCCCCATCCCTGGAGGAGTTCGAGGCCAGATTGGATGGGGTCTTGAGCAGCCTGGTCTAGTGGGAGGAGTGTACACCCCACTGTCCCCTTTCCCACTCAGAGGCTCCCTCCGCTGTTCTGCCCTGGCCATACCTTCGTTGCCCACCAGCATGCTGCTCGTCCCGCCGGCCGATGAGGCCACCGTGGCCCAACAGCTTCACTGCTTTTTCTGTGAAGGAGAGGGGGCTGGTTGAAACACGCTGGACAGGGGCCCTCCTTGGGAGGGCAGGAGCCACGTGTGTGTCACGGAGGACAAACAACCCGCTGGGGCACCACAAGTCCCCATCTCCCCCATCCCACCCCCAGTGCAAGGTGCTCCTCACAGCCGGGCACCGCACTGGCCAGCATCCTCCTTACCATCCTGCTCCGTCTCCTGCTTGGCCAGACACTGAGTACAAGGCTCACGGACCTTGAGTGAGCCCTGGACACCAAGACTGTGTCACAATGACGGGGGGTGGAACAGACCAGGGCTCATTGTGACATCTCCCGTTGCTAGGTGATGCCCAGGAGCCAGCGAGCAGCGCCCCAGGTCAGGGGTTGGGGTGAAGTTCTTTCCAGGGATGGCTGCTGCCCAAGTCCCTGGTGCCTTTTCCACCCCAGGCCCTGCCAGCAGTGGGGCCAGGCTACTCTGCAGCGGCAGGTCCTGCCCCGGGGCCCAGGGAGATGCAGCTCCCTTGCAGGGGGAGCTCATCAGGTCAGAAGGACCCTTGGCATTGTGGTCCAGCAACAGCGAGGGCTGGATCTTGGGGCAGAAGGGAAAAGGAGAGCTCTGGGGCGATGCTGGTGTGACGGGGTGTGGAGCTGCGATGGGCAATAAAGAGAAAGGAAGTTTCCAGGCACTTTCTGGCCTGCGCAGTGAATTTTTTTTTCATTATTATTCCTATTTTTTACCCTGGATGTTTAATTACGTTAAGAAGTTCTAAGCCAGCACTTTAGAGATAGTGCCAATAACTGGGAGGACAGTGAGTGGAGTTGACTGATGGGTGAACGCAGTAGGTGATTTTGGGGTATCGACCCCCTCACCAAACCGGGGGTTTCTTAGTGACATTCCTAACGTGGGCTCCTGGGAGGCAGCAGACTTGCCTATGAGTAGGATCTCCCTGACATATTGGCCCCTCCGTTGCCCGCAGCAGGGAGTGCTTGATTTCCAGCTCCAAACTGAAGGTCCTTGCAAACATCAGACACGCGGGTGAGCTTTGTGATCCCGTGTTAATGTCACTCCTGCAGCCAAGGAGTTTGAGACCTGATTGAGTATGAAAGTTTGACACTTTCCTATTTTCTAGACTATTTGATATCCCTCTTGGTACCACATGAAACAAGCCCAGATTGCAGGTATTGATTCTGGTAATTTAATTTCACCAAAGCGACTGCTTCTTACATGTTTGTCATGATTTCCTGTTGACTGTGCATTATCATTTATTGTGTTCTGATCTCATAGGTGAATCAGTCTTGCTCTCCCTTGTGTCTGAAGCTGTCTGATGTTAACAGCTAAAATCTGTAACCTTCATAAATGAAGCTTTAGTATTTTCATAACAGAATATGAACCATTTCTTTTGTGTTAGAACTTATGTTGGATTAAGTGTTCCCTACAGCTATTCAGGACTCTTGATTATTCTCAGGAATTGTAGCTGGTGTGCTGTGCAGGCAGGCAACATGTAAGTGCATTAAAATCCACTTCCAATGAGCCATGGGCAGACTCTTGGGTTCCATATAGAATAAATGGATATGTCAGCGTTCACAGGTGCAAAGGCAGAGTAGGCAGCCTCTCTGGCTGCTTTTGTAAGGTTTCTTCTTAGGCTTCCAATCTTTAATTTCTATTTTTTTGGGTAATATTTAAACTACATTTCCTTGCTTGCTCATTATATTTATTTCTTCATGCTTTCCTTTTCTTCACTTCTACTTTCCTCTACTTTTGCTGCTTCTGAGGCCTGTGATGAGCTTTGTCTTTCTAGAGACTGGAGATGACTTTACTGAAAACCTCGTGGTGGTCTGGAATGGCCAGGAGAACTTTTCTTTCCGCATCAGCTGCTGAGTACATTTCCTGCGTAGTTCTGTAATCTACCTGGTTTGCATTCTCCTTGCTTCTATATCTTCTTTAAACTTCAGAATTATGAGTTTCTCACTGAAACTCAAACTTGTCCCCAAGGTTAAGAAGAAAAAAAATGGCAGTTAAAAACCAAAAGAAACAAAAAAATCCCCAACAGAGAATCAACAAACTGTTTCTTTCTTAACTGAAATACCGTACTTTTCCTGTGCTTTTCCAGGTCTGATGTACTCAGTTACAGAAAGTAATTGGCAGTCTTGTCCTCGTAGATGTTCGTGTAAGGTCACAGCTGGGAGAACTAGGTGGAGCTTGCTCTGGAAATAAGTCAGAACAACCTGAGACGAGACAGTGGTGCTGAATTGGTTACTTTTCATCAACCCAGTTTGCTTTTGCCCCCACAGGGAATAAGGTGTTCCATGGCACTCATTCTTCATTCCACTGAGAGGGAAAAAAAGGTGTGTATTGAGGTGTGAGTACTGTTTTTTATTGGGAAGAATCTGAATTAACCCTGATTCTTAAGAAGAAGCTAAAAAGCTGGGTGTCAGTTGGAGGATTTCAGTGGCCCGAAGTTCAGTTCTGGTAACACTTTTATTCTTGGAGCTTTCTCTTGGTGAGGTTTTGTGCTGTAGACAGCAGTTATTCGACTCGCAAACTCAACTGATTTAAGGGAAGGCATGACAGTCAATAACATGATGGTAGATTGTGTTGGGGCCTCTCAGCGTTCTTGAACACAGCTGCACCTTGCAGTTTCCCTGTTCTGTAGCATCCATGACTTATTTGTGTACTATGGTTTATCCATTCTTTTCTTTCTAGAAGTAATTTTTAAGTATTCACTGTTGACTTTGCTCGGGTGGGGTAGGAGACTGAACTAGAGAACTTCCTGGGGCCCTTCCAACCTGAATTGTTCAACGGTTTGAAGGACGCGGTGGTTGTGACAAGGGAAAAGTGTCATTAGTACAGAAGTAACACGAACAGAAAGTGTGTGACACAGCAGCCAGTGCGAAGAAAGATGGCATTTATCATTTTGGTGCTTCATTTGGTAGCTTTTTTGAAACACTTCAAGTCAATTTCTGAATATGTTTGTTAATGCCTACAGTTTATACAGCTTGCACCCACAGTTGTGGGCCAAGAAAACATCTAGCTTAAGATTCAGTGCCCTTTAGACTGCTTCACTCCATGACTGTCCTTGCTTGCCTGCAGCGGTCACTTCTGAAGTAGCCCCGTCCAAGCAGCTGGGCATCCTGAGCCTTCAAATGCTGCAAAGAAATGGACTCTGCAGAGCAGTGTTCTGTGCAGCAGGGGAGCTACGCAGCCTCTTTTAAAAGAGGCGAGTCAGTGCAGAGCAAGGCTGTCTTTGCACTGACACGCCCCATGATCAGCTGTAATTTACCTGTGAGATGCAGCCAAGGTGCCAAGGTATTATACAGGTGGCCTTTGTCTCCATCTGAGCAGTCCCCAGGAAGGCAGCCAGGGTTGTGGTGTTCCTGCTAGAAACATTCATCCCGCTTGTGACTCCAATGAAAGGCAGTGCCCTGGGAGCCAGCTATGGACCAGCGGAGCTGTCCTGGAGTCTGCTGCAGGCTGCTGAGCAGGTGTGTACAGCACCCTGCTTTGGACGGCTGATTTAACACATTGCAGAGCACGATGGTACCTTACGACTCGATTACTTTATAAAAGTAAGACAAAAATGATTTGTTTTGTGATGCTTGCAAATCCCAGCTCAGCGGCAGGACCTCAGCATGGCAAGCTGTGATTGGGGGGCTCCCTGAGAAAGTGGGGCAATGAGAAGAGTGTCCTGAGAGTGCCTGCGGGTGAGGTGGGACAGGATGAGGGTCAGGGGGATGGGCAACGCCAGGGACATGTCTCAGCGCGTGGTAGAAGAAAGCCCAGCACGACTTGTGTACGCCTGAACCGCCGAGATGGGTGTGACTGTTGGAGATGCAGAGTTCTCTCCCACTGGAGGCCCTTAGGTCCTCTAAAATGGTGTTCCAGCTCCTGAATTTCTGGGAATGGGTGGGATTTGAGGGAAAACGTCCCCACAGGATTTATGAGCAGCGTGTTGCCCAGGCCATCTCAAAGTCAGCACCCACTGTATGTGTCTCATCCCAGCCAGCTGACGCTTTACAAACCTGTGTCCGTGAATCCTGCTTTAGAGTACGGCAGAGACTTTGCCTTGACAAGATGGGTGGGCACTTCCAGGAGCCCCAAATGCAGGCCAAGTCTTATGCAGGGCATCGGGGTCCTGTTTAGGGTTCGTAGCTCAAGGGGAGGAGAAAGAGCCCCTCTGCTCTGCTCTGCTCTGCTCTGCTCTGCTCTGGTGAGACCCCACCTGCAGCCCTTTGTCCATTTCTGGAATGCTCAGCACAGGAAGGACATGGATCTGTTGGAGCGAGTCCAGAGGAGGCCATGGAGATGATCCGAGGGCTGGAGCACCCCTGCTATGAGGACAGGCTGGGAGAGTTGGGGTTGTTGCACCGGGAGAAGAGAAGGCTGGAGGGAGACTTTAGAGCAGCCTTCCAGAACTGAAAGGGCCTCCAGGAGATCTGGGGAGGGGCTCTTGATCAGCGAGTGCAGGGATAGGATGAGGGGAAGAGTTTTAAACTAAGGGAGAGGAGATATCAACTGGGTATCAGAAGGAAATGTTTTCCTGTCAGGGTGGGGGGGCCCTGGCACAGGTTGCCCAGAGAAGTTGTGGATGCCCCATTCCTGGAGGTGTTCACGCCGTGCCACACGAGACGATACAAACCACAATACATGAAAAAACACAATTCATTACAAATCACACTCTACTTAAACTACACAATGGGGACCTTTCCATCCACACACCCCTTGGAAAGCAGCCAGGTGTTCACTGGAGGTGACAGAGGTGGATGCCGAGTGACTGCAGTAGCTCTGTGCCATTGGGTGGGTCCGGAGCAGCGTCAGTGCCAGCTGGGTGCTGGCTTATGCCAGGTGGGGTTTGCTCAGGGAACACTCGGTGGGGTTGCCTCCCTCGGCGAGCTCTGCGGGATTGGTGAGCTCGGCGGGGTTGGCTCCCTCGGTGAGCTCGGCAGGATTGGTGAGCTCGGTGAGCTCGGCAGGGCTGGCTCTGACGGTGCACTTGGCGGGGTTGGCTCTCTTGGTGAGCTCTGCGGGATTGGTGAGCTCAGCGGGGTTGGCTCCCTCGGTCAGCTCGGCAGGATTGGTGAGCTCGGCGGGGTTGGCTCCCTCGGTGAGCTCGGCAGGATTGGTGAGCTCGGTGAGCTCGGCAGGGCTGGCTCTGACGGTGCACTTGGCGGGGTTGGCTCTCTTGGTGAGCTCTGCGGGATTGGTGAGCTCAGCGGGGTTGGCTCCCTCGGTCAGCTCGGCAGGATTGGTGAGCTCGGCGGGGTTGGCTCCCTCGGTGAGCTCGGCAGGATTGGTGAGCTCGGCGGGGTTGGCTCCCTCGGTGAGCTCGGCAGGATTGGTGAGCTCGGTGAGCTCGGCAGGGCTGGCTCTGACGGTGCACTTGGTGGGGTTGGCTCTCTTGGTGAGCTCTGCAGGATTGGTGAGCTCGGCGGGGTTGGCTCCCTCGGTGAGCTCGGCAGGATTGGTGAGCTCGGCAGGGCTGGCTCTGACGGTGCACTTGGCAGGGTTGGCTCTCTTGGTGAGCTCGGCAGGATTGGTGAGCTCAGTGGGGTTGGCTCCCTCGGTGAGCTCAGCAGGATTGGTGAGCTCGGTGAGCTCGGCAGGGCTGGCTCTGACGGTGCACTTGGCGAGGTTGGCTCCTTTAGCAAGCTCTGCGGGTTTGCCCTCCAACGTGGGTTACGTTGGGTTGGCTGACGAGATGTAGTGGGTGCTTGAGCCTTCTGGGAGGTGGTGTTGGAGGGCCCCTGAGCTGCACACGGCCCAGCTGTGCCATCGGTCCCCACAGGTCGCCCTCTGCCAGCTGAGGGTTGGTTGCTGCTGGGCCTCGTGCGCAGGTTGTAGCGATGCTGTGGGGAGCGGTTGCGTGCCCTCTCCATGGCCAGCCTCCTGCTCACGTGGGCGGGCAAGCCGAGCAGGTACTCCTCATAGTCTTCATCTCCTCTAACCGAGTGCAACACCCTCTCCAAAGGCTGCCGGCAGACGGGGCAGGCATCACTCCTCCTGGCCCAGCGCCGGATGCAGGCAAAGCAGAAGCAGTGCATGCAGTAAGCTACGTAGGCTGCCTTTCTGACGTTTCTCAGGCAGATGGGGCACTGGGAGTCTGCTGCTTCCTCTGGCGGCCCTGCCCGGGGCTGCTGGCTCCTGCCTCCGTCCCTTGCAGCAGAGCTTCTCTCCCCCATGGTCTCTTTGGTGCCTGATGTTGGGTCCTGCCAAGAGAAATGCGCAAAGTGCTGGAGTGTGTCTGGCAGGCTGGGCACTTGGCCGTGCTCTCAGCCCACCTCAAGAGGCACGGGGAGCAGAACCGGTGCAGGCTGGTATCCCATATTGGCCTCCTCCCAGCTGCCCAGGCATAGAAGCCATGGTCACATCACAGAATCGTTGAATGTCCTGAGTTGGAAGGGACCCACAAGCATCATCGAGTCCAGCTTCTTTCCCTGCACAGGACAACCCCAGCATTGACCCCGAGAGTGCCTTGCAGAGCGGGTCAATGATCTCAGGAGCTTGGGGACAGCAGGAGCACAAAGAAGGCACAAGGACAGGACAGGACAGAACCGGTGGCCGTGCCATAGAGATTAAACTGCCAGCAGCGACTGCACAGAAGCAGACGCGGACAGACCTGACCTACCCTGGGCGCAGAGCAGAGTTTCCTCTTCAGCGGAACTGGCAGCGGGCACTGGGACAGCTGAACGGGAGCTGCTTCGTTTCTTACGCAAAGACCAAGGCACAGGCAGCTCCGAGCAGAGAGACCACCTGGCTCCTCCAGATCCTACTGGACAGTGAGGCCAGAGTGTGCTTGTCCCTGGAGAGCAGAGCGGTCTCCTTGGATGCAGGTCAGCACCACAGAGGATGACATCACCGAGGAGGATGACATCACCGAGGAGGATGACATCACCGAGGCCACGGCCATTCCCTGCGTGTCATTGGTCCACAAGCCCGTGCACCGTGGGCATCCATCAGGCACAAGGCTTTGCAGCCTTTCCCACCCTTCTCTCCCAGGCCGGCCTGGTGGAACCCATCGACAATGACATCACGAGACGGGAGAGCCCGTACCACACGACTTGGTAGCCACAAACACCCAGAGACAGGGAGGAGCCAGGCAAGCAAGATCTGAGCTGAAATAGGGGAGACTGAGAGGAGATCTTAGGAGGAAACGTTTTCCTGTGAGGGCGGGGAGGCCCTGGCACGGGTTTCCCAGAGAAGTCATGGCTGTCCCATCCCTGGAGGTGTTCAAGGCCAGGCTGGATGGGGCTTGGAGCAGCCCGATCCTCTGGAAGGCGTCCCCGCCCATGACTGGGGAATGGAACGGGATGGACTTCAAGGTCCCTTGCAACCTAAACCATTCCATCTTTTAGTAAATCAAAAACCAAACCAAACCAAACCAAGCCAGTAAGAGAATTTACAGAAAGATTGGGACAGGAAATAAGTACTTAGAAATGTTAATGTTCTGCCTACGGACCAAATTCCAAAGATTATTAAGTTTACCCATAAATTGGGACCTTCTTCATTTACTGTAGAATGGACTGATCCTTGAAACAAAAATACAAATTCCTTCCTTTGAGTTCTTTTTCAGTTCACTGAATTAATGACAGAAATGCTTTTGCCGGTGTGCATTGCTTTAATCCTCAGAATCTGAACACTGAAAACTTCTCCCAGTTTTTACTTCTCTGGCTGTAATCTGATGCAAAAACCAGTGATGTAGAACAACAACTTAAACCCAATGAGCACACCTCTACGACTGCCAGACTTTGTTTGGAAACAAAATTGTGTCAAGCAACAGAGTTTTCCATTGTTTAAAATCACCTTAAAGCACAGGTAATGCAATACTTAGTTGTCATCATCCTGTCCTGGTACTGGACAGCACAGGCCAACTCAAGGGCTCCTGCATATCATCAGCCAATCCAACCCCAGGTTTGATTACTCGTTACTGTAACCCGAGTGCAATATTTGACGTATAACTTCCTAGTTGATTTTTTAAATAAATCCTTGTAGAAGCAAAATAAAAATTCAGCACGTTGAAGCATTACAGTATTCTTAGCCCTTCCTCCATTTTCACGTGTATTTACAGTGCTGTGGAGCAGGACAAAAGAGAAACAGTTCAGGGGTTGGATTTGTCTGGAAATATCCTTAGAGTGAAGCCTGTATCTCAGAGCACTGAGGTTTGGTGCTGGCAAAGAGCGGGGAGATGGGGATCGGACTGAGTAGACCGACTGTAGAGCATAGGACCTCTGTGCTGGGGAAATGTGTTAAAAACTTTGTTTAGATGAGACACCTACGCCTGAAAGTCTTCCTGTTAGAAACGTCAGACACCTAATAGACCTTCCCACTAACTCACACGGCATTTCAATGGGATACAGCCTTCAGACTCTCTAGATCGTCTTCAAAAAACACCCCAAGCTTCATTGGGAAGCCCCATCCTCCAATCTTCCCCACCCATCCTCCAAACCGAAATGACATGAATCAGCCAGGCAGCAAAGTCTCAAAGCACACCAAGTGCTTCCTAGGGACCACTCTGCTATCGTGTTGAACTTTGGAAACAAGTCCTGAGGAGGGAAACCTACACGGTAAGCACGCTTCAGCTACAGCAAAAAGGTTTGAATCTGCCTAGAAACTGGCAACCACCGGCCTCCTCCTCCCCCGCCCAGCTGGGGCCTTCGCCCTTCCCTTTGCTGGGGTCCCGCGGAACCAACCCTTTGCTGGCGGAACGACCCTGACCCAGAAAGGCATTCAGTGCCATCAATGCACTCGCCTGCGAGATCTCAGCTGCGCTTTCCATCCTGCGGCTTTCACTTCTGGTCTCTAAAGCAACTCGTGAACCGATGGCGAGGCAGCCCTCCAGACTCATTCCCTTGGTAAGCAGCCCCCTGCACTGATCTCTGGCCTCTCTGCATACTTTTCCTAAGTTACTGCTGACCCCAGAGACCCTGCACCCCGCTGCCTGTACAGGTTTGACTTTGGGTTTGTATCGGAACAGACTGACCGGGAAGAAACTCCAAAGAAACCAGAAGAACTTGATTACCATACAGTGACTCTAACAGCAAAGTCCCTTTGCTTCTCTTCGCTCGGTACAACTACCAGATGTTTTTGATTAAAGTACTACAGACAGTGAGTGTTCAAGAGATACAAAATAACACAAATTCTATTTAGGCCAACGCAATTTCACGTTTGTTCCAAAAGTAGTGGTAGACGTCCTACTTCACCAAAGTAGTTCCTAACAAGTTAAATCTTAAACACCAAATATTGCTGGATCTGGATAAAGAACCAGCTTCTGTCGAGTAATTCCTTTCACTGAAGAGCTGAGTCAGACTTGGAGAACAGGCTATTAAAAATGTCAAAGAACAAACAGAATATCTGTTTCAGATGCATTTTAGTTTAGCTCTCTTCTGCAGTCTTTACTGTGTTCAAATACTACTTAGAACGCCTTCAACAACGCACTTCTCAAAACAATTTTCAGTTTATACACGTAAACAGCAGAACTGTGAAACACCACCATTTCCCCTAGAACCCTACATTAATGATTTTCTCCCATTTGAAACATGAATTTAATAAACTTCCTAGCACATAATTCCAAGTTTAGCACTTAAGTTTCAGAATCTTCTCGACACAATATCCAAGTTTTCTCATTTCAGAAGAAAAGTTCTTCTGATTTATGTACTCACAGAATTTGGGCACTCAAATAGTAAGTATTAATAAGCCCTTGGGCTTTTGTGTTTTTCATTAATGAACACTTCTACTCTGCTAAACTACTTAAAACCCATCCCGTTTTACTAAAACAAGTCTACACTCGTGCATCTCAAGTTACGCACAGTATTATACAAAGACCACAACAGACCAATTCCAAACCATCACGGAAGCTGCTGGCTTCCAGTACCAGGAAGGTTACTGATCTCCACCACGTGCGAGAAAGCCTTGCCAAGCACAGGAGCAGTCAGAGCCCAGAGGCACCTCCCTCATCACCTCTCTCCATCCAGCACACACGGCGTCTCTTTGTCCTGGAGTCAAAGATGCGTCAGACAGCGAAACTGCAGGTGAAGTGTGTGGTGCTTTGTCAAAAGACAGGATTCAAAGCTGTCTTCAGAGGAAGATTCCGTAACAGGGGATGCACCCTAAAAGAATGGGCTTCTAATGTGATCACTTCCATTGTGTCGCGTGACACGGCCTCAATGAAACATACTCCCTGGCTGCTGCAGAAAACAAAATGGGTTTGGTCAAGCAAAGAGATAATCGTGACAGGAAGCAGAGTGTGGATTAAAATTCTGGCCAACTGGAAGAGCAGGGGCTGTCCTAGTTGTCTCAGATGTCCCAGCACCTAAAGGGTCAAGGCTATCAGAGATGTAACTGCTCGGGTAATGCCACCCAGGCCAGTAGCTCTGGACTGGAATCGGCTCAGTGGCTGCAGAGAGATGGCAGAGGAGGAGCGAAATCAGTGCAGCGGTGCGCAGGGTGCCCAGAACACTGGGGGCAAACAGATTCTGTGGGGAGCGACCGTGCAGGCTTCTAATTTGCCTCCATCGAGGGCTTCCGAGCTTTTCACTTGGCTGAACTGACTGGATTCGCACACGAGAGTAAAAGCCAAGTCTTAAACATCAGGAAAAGAGCCCCATCACATCCTCCGCGTTGCCTCTCTTTCCGTCATCTTTAATGAAGTGGTACAAAATGTGAAGGTGCAAAAAATTATACTACAAAATTATTAATAGGAAAACTGCCTCTTTTCACCTTAAGACCTTCAAATCTTCCATTCTGAGCTCAAACGAGTGGGGTTTTTTCAATTCCAATGAATAAAGCACCGTCTAGCAACCTTTTTGCTAACACAGAGCACATACCTGTCACTGAAAGGTACCACTTTATATTTAGCTATTGTTCACACGTGAAGCGCTGTGTTTTCTCTTATCCCATTGCTATGTTTTCCCTGCACAATCTTCAAGTTAACCAGCCCTTTCCTTTATCCGTTCCCAAGCCAGTTCTCTCAGCCAGGTTCCCAACGCCGGCTGCTCTTTCCCCCAGCAGCATCGACGGCTGCTCTCTCACACCGGGGATCCTGTTCAGCCGGACGGTGGATCAGCTTTTCACACCGTATTTTCTGGCACCACGGCAAGCCAATCTACCTTAGACCGAAGTAGCCAGAGGTTCAGTGTTTCAGACGTATCACTAGCAGACAGCTAAATTCACCCTTCGTTATATTTCCTTAACTGATCCAGAAGACCCATAGCATGTAAATTTATGCTGCCCATCGTTTTAGGCCAGGGCTGGTAGAAGATCTGAATTTTGACTCCCAGAAGGAACTTTATACAAGCTGCAGAAAGGAGAGCGACACGTTGAGCAAGACAGAACTGCAAATATTCTGAAAAAGAAAAATCCTTTGAGCATCAACAGTGTTGTTCACTCCATCTGGAAAGAGGAGTTTCTCTACAATTCCGTCTGCTCCCGCAATTTAGAAATTCCTGGCTTTTTTTCTTTTTTCTCATCATCCAAGCTAGGTAACCAATTTATTTCTGATTTGGGGATTTAGAAGGTGTCTGGAGGTTTTTTTAAAGGCAAAAGGGTGCTTCAGTCTGTAAAGTGTATGACTAAAAGTCTGTACCAATAACTGCATTAAGCCCAGTCCGAAGAAAAACCACGTTCCCTTCCAACTCCTTCTCCCATCATCGATTTGCAACTGATTCTGAGAGTCATAAGAAAATGATCAGAAGCTCTTAATTAGCATGGTTTGCTACAGTACAACGAAACAAGCCTGCCGCTGATCGAGGAACATGATGTAATACACACATGGTTTCCACCATGTTTGAAATCAAGGCTTGAGAACAGGGTAAATGGTTCTTTATTTTCCCCTATAAAAAATTGTGCCTCCTCTCATAACCAGCAGAGGGGCATTTGACAGGAAAATCAAATCCCAGCAGTCTAGGGGTTTAATCCTCTGTTATCCCTCAAATCAAGGGATTTTGGCCAACGACTCTGATGGGAAGTAAAATCAAGCCTGCATTAGGGATGAACAGTTACATTGCGTGAGCATCGCCAGACATGACGGGGGATAATTCCCTTCAGAGTTCAACATGGAGTGAAACTGAAGATTCAGCCCGCAGCCTGAACTCACTGCCAACACCTAGGGGCACACCAAAGGCAGAGATTGCCGCAAGGCAGCAGCACACCTTTCCTACAGTGCTGGAAAAGGCTCCACCAGAGCCCTTCTGCTGCCCAGCTGAGTCTGTGCTCGTTGCTTCAGACTCCCAGGAAACAGAATACGCGGGGCTTCAGTCAGGATTTAGTGTTTGTGGCACTGCCCATTTTTAAAGACACATTAGGGAGCAGATGGATAGGGTGTCAATTTTGCGTGTCCGTGCAATATAATCCTTTATGGAGCAAGCTGCCAGACTTTACTATTTCTCATTTATGACGATGCTTTCATACCTTTTATCAGCATCAGACGCTGAAGCCATCTTTCGGAAGCAGCTGGAAGTAAATAGCTATGGATTTTAGAAAGAGTAGATTGCCTGATAATGCAATGTCACATCAATCAGTGCCTGGCCCCACCCCTCCAGTGTGATTGGCTGTCCAGGACACACACCCCCTCCTCACCCCCCCCTCCTCAAATCAGGCACTGTTGCCTGGCAACAGCTCCATTTCCCCCCCTTCCAGGGCCGGGGCTGGAGGGAGCTGAGGGGCCTGAGGGAAGGGAGGGTCAGAGTCAGGGGCCGGCATGGGGTCTCTGGCCAGTAATGGAA
Source organism: Neomorphus geoffroyi (assembly GCA_033558235.1). Taxonomy (NCBI): domain Eukaryota; kingdom Metazoa; phylum Chordata; class Aves; order Cuculiformes; family Neomorphidae; genus Neomorphus; species Neomorphus geoffroyi. The sequence goes on along the minus strand of JAUMJM010000061.1, from coordinate 110,710 downwards.
GATGGTGCCCCCCTGCCCCTGTGATGCCCCCCATGGCCCTTCCACAGGGAGGGGCACCTGGGGGGTCAGTTTGCAAACAATCTTGATTAAAAAATTACAAGAACAACAAGGAGCAATAGAATTGTATTGGTTTAAACAGAACAACAACAACAAAAAATCACATTTTCCCCAGCAGCTCTCGCTGCCCGTCCTGCCCGGCTGCTGGGCTGCTGGGTGCATCCTACAGGGGCCGTAGAGCCCTGAGGGGCCATAGGGTCTGGGGCATCCGTGGTGGCCGGCAGAGGTGTCCCTTGGAGGAGGCTGTAGAGGCGGCAGAGCATGGGTGTGAGGGGCAGGGGTGACCCCCCTGCAGTCCCCGGGGCAGCTCTGCCAGCCCAGGACGGGGCAGGCAGCAGGGGCTCCTGCCCAGCAGCAGGCACCCAGAAATGGGGTCTGGCCCCCACCCCGTCTCCCGACCCCGTGGGCGCCCTGCCCACCTCGCTGTCCCCTTCACACCCATGGGATCCCCCCACATGCCTGCCCTGGCCGTACCTTCCCTGCCCTCCAGCGCAGGCTGCCACTCGTCCTGCCTGGCTGTTGGGGTGCAGGATCCCTCCCGCAGGGGCTGGAAAGTCTGGAGGGCCCGGAGGGGCAGGAGAGGCTTTCGAAGCTTTGGTGACTGGAGAGACGTCCTTTGGGAAGAGGCTGTCAAGGCAATGGAGTGTGGGGACAAGGGGCAAGGGTGACCCCCCTGCAGCTCCCTGGGCTGCTCCGCCAGCTGAGGACGGGGCCCCTGCCCGGCAGCAGACACCCAGAAACAGAGCTCAGCCCAAACCCTAAAGCAGGCGTGCTGTTGTCCAGAACCCCCATCATGCAGAATCATAGAATCGCTGGTTGGAAAAGACTTTTGAGATCATCGCGTCAAACCGTACCTGTCCACTACTAAACCATTTCCCCGAGACACTCGTCTACCCGTCTTTTAAACACCTCCAGGGATGGTGACTCAGCCACCTCCCTGGGCAGCCTGTTCCTCATCCTGTGGGCACCCTGTGCACCCCGCTGTCCCCTTCCCACCTCTGGGATCCCCCCGCTAACCTGCCCCGGCCATACCTTCCATGCCCACCAACTTAGGCTTCTGCCCATCCTTCCTGGCTGGTTTTTGCCTGCAGAATCGATTGGACGGGGGCCAGACAGTCTCGAAGGTCTGGAGGGGCTTGTGGATCTTTCGTGGTGGGAAACGCGTCCCTAGGGAGAAGGCTGGTGAGCTGGCAGAGTCTGTGGGTGAGTGGCAGGGGTGACCCCCCTGCAGCCCCCGGGGCAGCTCTGCCAGCCCAAGATGGGGCACCTGCCCGGCAGCAGGCACCCAGAAATGGGGTCTGGCCCCCGCCCCATCTCCCCACCCCGTGGACGCCCTGCCCACCTTGCTGTCCCCTTCACACCCATGGGATCCCACCACATGCCTGCCCTGGCCGTACCTTCCTTGCCCTCCAGCGCAGGCTGCCGCTCGTCCTACCTGGCTGTTGGGGTGCAGGATCCCTCTCGCAGGGGCCGGAAAGTCTGGAGGGCCCGGAGGGGCTTTCGCATCCTTGGTTGATGAAGAGTCATCATTTGGGAAGAGGCTGTCAAGGCAACAGAGTGTGGGGACAAGGGACAAGGGTGACCCCCCTGCAGCTCCCTGGGCCGCTCTGCCCAACAGGCTGGTTTTCCACCCGCTCTGGAAATTCCCATTTCTGCTCTCCCAGCAAAGCACACCACGAGAGCCTCACCAGAGTCCAGGCATCCCTGGACACTGCTCACCAGGGGACTCATCACTCTCACCTCACCGCACCTTGATGCTTAAAACAACTTCACCTCCTTTCTCTGACTGTTTCCCCAATGCCTGCTCCCCTTGCTGGAATCCGTGCAGAACCACCCCACCAGCTGTCTCAGAGCCGCACCACAAACTCACACAAACGCAGCTCCCATCTCTCCACTCCCAGCAGCTTTCTGGTGAGGCAGACAGCCCTGTTCTTATCCACTTCCCGGTTCAGCTGCCCCAACTGCCCCAACAAACCAACCGAGGACAGTCAGCTGAATCCCCTTGCTCACATTAGGATCCTGAAGCAATTTGAGGCCACTGTGTTTCTCCGGCCAGGACAAACAACCCTCAGTGGATACATCCTTCTAAGGTCAGGGATGTTTGCAGCACGAGGTTCCCAGAGCAGCCAGACAATTTGTTCCCAAGGCCTGAGAGCACTCGCTCCAGATGATCAGGGCTCCCTACAGCCAGGAAGGTCCTTTCTGGGCACCGGCTCCTTCAGGGCTCCACCAGAAGAGAGACCAGGACAACCCCCAGGTGACTGAGTCCCCAGGCTCTGCAGGGACAGACCTGACCGTGCTGCCAGTCCCTGCCTCCTCCGCCTCCTGACCAGAGCGGTTACGCTGCCAAACCCCAAAAGCCATGGAAATCAGCGCTGGAGTTAAAGACCATCCCAAAGATCCCAGAGCAAAGGAGCAGGAAGCTAAACTGGAGTGGAGCTCCTGCAGCCAGGCCAGGAGAGCTGCCTCCCAACTCTGGGGTCAGCGATGCAGCACTCGACGAACAGACACGATCGGGGTGAAGGAGCTCGGGGCAACGCTGCCCCAGGTAAAGCAAAACCGGGCCCCCCGGGCTCTGGACATTTCCCAAGCCAAAAATAGCCAGGAACACAGGCTGTGCCTTACAGGAGGCACAAGGACAGGAGCTGACAAAGCCCTGAAGAACTGGGCGTCCTATCATGGAGATTCAATCCCAGCAATGACTGCACAGAAGAAGACACAGACAGATCTGACCTACCCTGGGTGTGAGGCAGAGTTTCCTCTCCCGTAGGACAGGCTCTGCAATGGCTGAACTGCGGTGGCTTCGCTTTTCACACACAGGGAAGTGCAGGCAGCTGCCAGCAGGGACCTCCTTGCTCCTCCAGATGCACCTGGAGACGGAGGCCAGAGTGTGCTTGGCCCTTGGGAGCAGAGCGGTCTCCTAGGACACAGGTCAGCATCACAGAGGGTGACACCACTGAGGTCACTGGCCAGTGTGTGAGAGGCCCACAAACCTGTACATCCCACACTCTGCAGTCCCAGAGCGTCTATCGGCCACAAGTTTTGGTAGCCTTGTGTGTGAGAGAGGCCAAGTTGGGGCCACGGGGGCTCTCCCATCGTCCCCCAGCCACCGAGATCACTGAGGGTCGAGGCCAGAGTCGCTGCAGAGCGGGGCCAGGACCCCACAGCACCGAGTCTGCTGGGGCAGAGGTGCAGAGCAGGCACCGCCGGGCCCCGACCATGTCGTGCATCCACTACAAGTTCTTCTCCAGGCTGGGCTCTGATATCATCACCTTCAACAGCCACAACATCTCCATGGGCGACCTCAAGCGCCAGATCATGGCTCGGGAGAAGCTGAAGGCATCCCACTGTGACCTGAAGATCTGCAATGAGCAGAGCGGAGAAGGTGCGTGGGGCGGTGGGTGCGGGGCTCAGGGACCCACGGCTGCGGCATTGCAGATGCCCCACGGTGCCCACGGCTGTGAGAGCCGCGCTCAGCTCCTTGTGGTTCATCCCCACAGAGCGTGACTGAGCCTGGGGCCTGTCCCTCCAGTGGGCACGGGGACAGGAGGGCAAGTGCTGCCGGAGAACGAGCGGGGTGGGAAGTGATGATGCAATTTGGCCCCGGCCGGGAGCTGTGACTTGTGCTGGAGCTTCAGGTGAGACTTTGCTGGGGTTTGAGATCTTGGTTTGTAGCTGAACCGAAGCAAAAGCATCTTCAACCTCCTGCGCTTGCAAACTCCTGCGCGGCCTCTGAGACCGTTTTGCTGCTGGCATTCAAACTCCTTCAGAAATGACAAAATGTTGCTGCGTGTGTTTATCCAACCCGAAGATTTCTTGAGAGGCGCTGTCAGTGCGCTCAGACGATACGAGCACGATGTGACAAATGAAACGGTGCTTTTCCATCTGTCAAGGGGTTCTCTGCAGTGCTCTGTAATTACACATCAATAGACATTCGTACCAACTGACTGGTTTTTCCCTGTATTTGTGTTCTTTTCAGAATACACAGATGAGAACGCCCTGATTCCCAGGAACTCATCGGTCATTGTTAGAAGAATCCCGGCCGCAGGAGCTAAAGCTACCAGCAAGCCCTCTGCTCTGTGAGTTTCCATCCAGCACTGGGTTCTTTGTGAGCGCTTGCTGTGTTGACTCTCTGGATGGAGATGGGTTTCCAGAGGGGCTCAGACTGTCTCTTTCTTGTTAAAGCTGCTGTTAACTGTTGCTGTCCTGGGGTAGATTTCAGTGGATCTCTCCCAAAGCAGACTTACGTTTTTTGGCCTGCTGGGACCTGGGGGCAAACTCAACAATGGTGACTTTTAAGATGGTTCTGTTTGTCCTTGGGGTTGGTTGTTCTGAGCCCCCAGACCCTGTTTCCTCTGCGTGGAGAGATTCCTTATTATATGTCTTGGCTTTTATTGCTTTTATAGTACAGACGGATGGGCGTTGTGGTGTAACCTTGCCATTCGTTCCCATCTCGGAAGAGCCTGATTCACACATAAGTGATTCCTGTGAGTTCCCTAAAGACCATGTGGTTTCAGACAAGGGAAACAGCATCCTGAAGTGTCTTGCCTTTTGTATGAGTTCGATGAAGGAATAGCGAACCCGTTCCCAACTCAGAACTCCCAGAGCAGTTTAGCGCCTTGCCAAATGCTCCCTCAGTCTCTTTTCACCCCAAGGTGACATCTCTGCTCCAGGTTTTAATCCCGTATGAAGGAAGCCGCCTCAGGAATCAACACACGATCTTCATGGAAGTATGGTATTGTTCCCATTTATTGCCGAGATAGCTCAGATTATATACTATTTTGCCAGAGTACACGCAGCTAAGCAATTATTATGATTGGTTACAATACAGCGTCTACCCGCCTAACATAACAATATAATTGGTCCAGCTAGACTACTCACCCGCAAGCACACTTTACAGCCGCCCCCCCCCTCCTTGCAATTAAGCCTTGCATTCTTTGCATTCTTGTTCTGTCCTTATCACCTGTGAAACATCCTGGTTCCTCTTCCCAGCTCTATCCAAGGACGGTTCTGAGGCCACCCTCGCCGTAATTGTAGGCAGGGTTGTGCACACAGGCTTCTTGTAATATTCCATGGCCTTGCGCTGCAAGAAAATCCCCTACAATTCCCCCTTTTTCTTTTTGCACAACCCAAACTCTACTGATACTTTTTTTCTATCATCTTCTGTAAACAATTCAGTATACAAGGCAATATTAATAATAACAAAACCACAGTCGTCAGTATCAATAGTCCAAACTTTACCCAACTTAAAAGCCATCCATTTATTCCCCATCCTTGAAACAATCCATCCAGACCATCTGATACCTGTAACTGTTCTGTGAAGTCATGCAGCTGGTTGCTCTGTTTGTGTATAGAAACAGAGTGGTCAGACAGATTCATACAACACATGCCTTCAAATTCATTACAGCCATGACCTTGAGCTAATAACAAAAAATCAATAGCTGCTCTATTTTGCAATGTAGCACAGCGAACAGAATCTACATCTAACAATAAGGAGGATAGTGCCGCAGAAGTAGCATTAGTTTGTTTTGCGAGCCAGCATCCGAACCTATTCAGTTGCGTGAGTGCCCCAGCTACACCTGCTTGAGGAGCTAAAACAGATGCTGCAAATATTTCTCCAGCTGACCAAACCTCTACATTATCTTTGCAATCCTTTGTGTACGTGTGTATTGCCCTTCTCCATCGATGATTGGAACGTGCCTTGGCCAGGTTCATTGTGGTGTTAGGAGTCAATAAAGTTAATCGTCCTAATGAACAAGGTCCTCCTCTTAATTTAGATGGAATACCTGGCCAAGCACGATCACTGCAGACTAAAAACAAACCTGTTGGTAATTTCAAAGGAGCATTGGTCGATTTTGAGATAGTTAAGCTAGTATAATTACACCATGCGCTGCTGTTGCGATATACACTAAGACTTGAATTAACATTTACAGCTGATTCATTTTTTCCTGGCCAGTTAAAGTATAAACAGAAATCCATTTTTATTGATCCCAACAATTCTGTTTCCTGAGGTTCTAATAATGCATGCGGAAAGGTCCAAGGAACCCATAGGTCCCAAGCATCCACTCTATCTTTATCTCGTTTAACAAAAGGAGGTTTACAGGGCCATTCGTCTATGGGGACTGCTACTAAACAGGTAGAAAAGGGGGTTTCTGGTGAGGCTAGTGACAAACAGATTGTGTCCTGACCTGTTAGGTTAGCTAAGGTTATCCATACATTCTGTTTCGGTTGTGGTACAATGTACGCAAAAGAGATTGTGCACAAGCTTACAATAACACACAGCTTAATCAGGTCCATCACTGTCCTCGGCCGAGTCCACGATGGCTGCGGCAGGCTTGGTCCATCGACTGGGTACCCAGAGAGGTCCGTCGTCTGTGGAGACACAACTATAACCCCAACCACTAAACAACAGAGGCTTAGGACCCCCCCACATTCCAGCTTCAGGGTCTTTATAATGGACCTGAATGTCAGATGAGTTATTACTGGAGGTTGTTCTGCATCACCTGCTAAACTCAGAAAGTTCAATGTAAACAAAACTTGGTTTAGTCTGATAATTGGATCTGTTATTTCCGTTGTTTTTTGTTTGTTAAGATATTCTTTTATTGTTCTGTGGGCTCTTTCTATAATGGCTTGGCCTGTTGGATTGTGAGGAATTCCTGTTACCTGCTTAATTCCCCAGGTCTGCAAGAATCTGTTTACCTTTTCTCCAACATACGATGGTCCATTATCAGTTTTTAATTCCTTTGGAACACCCATTATAGCAAAGCAAGCTGTTAAATGCTTAATCACATGTATGGCTCGTTCTCCTGCTTGAGCAGTAGCCCATATCATTCTTGAAAATCTATCAACAGTTACACGTACATATTTTAATCGGCCAAATTCTGGTATGTGGGTTACGTCCATCTGCCAGATTTCACAAGCTTGTAAACCTCTAGGATTAACTCCTACTCCAAGACTACTGCCATGTTTACTACACTGAGGACAAGATCTGACTATACCTTTGGCATCAGAAAGGCTGATGTTAAACTGTCGACTCAATGGTTTTGCAGCTTGATGAAACAGAGAATGACTGTTTTGAGCTGCTGAAAATGAGCTCCTTGGAGCTTCAGTGGTAATGCTAACAATTGAATCTGCTCTTGCATTACCCTCTCCAAGCCCTAACTCTGTTTTATGGCTACGAAAGTGAATAATACAGCATGGTTAAGTTCGAATTAAAACTGCTCTTTTTACTTTTTGAAATAGATCAAATAGTCTGCGATTATTTGCTTCTTTAGTTATGGCCTCTTCAATTCGCTCTACTACTCCCACTACATGTAATGAATCTGATACGATGTTCACATTTTCTTGTGGCCAGTGTGTTAAGGCCCAATAGACTGCTGGGAGCTCTAGCGTCTGCAAAGAATCCTGTATATCTCCTCGGATTACTTGTTGCTGCCATTCTGCCTGATCTTTCCAGGTCCATACTGCTATTTCTCTCTTTTTCCCTGCGTCAGTAAACACCGTAAGACCATCCACTGGTTGGGAAACAACTTTTGGTGCAGCGACCCAATTTTGTTTCATTAGAACCTGTAGTCTGGGATCTTTAGGTTGTGTGTTGTGGATAATTCCTGAAAAAGACAGAAGTGCGGTTTGTAAGGGTTCTGAGTGCCTTAATATCCGTTCTAGGTCTAGACTCTTATTTGGAAGACTGATGTGTTCTGCCTCACGTCCCCATATACTGCACACTCTTGTTCGTGCTTTCCGGATCAAATACGCTATAGCTTCTGTTCTAGGCCAAATACTCATTGGGGCTGTATGTGGTGTGAATATTCATTCTAATATAGCTATCGCCTTTTCGCCTTTCATTTTCTCTTGCTTTTCTGTTTCTGTTTCACCTCGCTCACTCCCCATTTCTCCCTCTTGTTCTTTTTGGCAAGCCGGCCACTGGTATATTACTGCAAAAGGAGCATCAGATTGATTACAGATCCAAATGCCTACGGGAACGTCTGAATAGCAACGATCTACTGCAGAACCTAAAATTTTTTGTCCCAATGTTTGCAAACATTGGTTTTGTACTGTACTGAGAGTCACTGCCTGTGCCGGGTTTGTACCACGCAGCAGAGACATTAGTGGCTGCATTTCATCGTTTCGAATTCCACTAATTGTACGAATCCACTGTAAATCACCTATTAATTTTTGTGCATCATTCAATGTTTTGATTTTAGTAGTGATCGTTGATTTTTGTGGCTGAACAGTTTTGTCAGTGATAAGGCACCCAAGATATTTCCAAGGTGGATTCTGCTGAATTTTCTCAGGTGCAACCACCAAGCCCTTCTCACAAAGCATTTCTGTAATTGTCATTAAAACATCTTGTGTAAATGGATTAGGCTGGCAAAATACAATATCATCCATGTAATGGTAAACGATAGTTGGTGGTAACATTTTTCGAACAGGTTCTAACGCCCAGTGGACATACATTTGACACATTGTGGGCGAATTTTTCATTCCTTGAGGCAAAACTACCCATTGAAATCTTTGTGCAGGCGTTGCCTTATTTACAGAAGGCAATGTAAAAGCAAACCGAACAGTATCCTGTGGCTGCAAAGGGATTGTGAAAAAACAGTCCTTTAAATCAATTATCAACAAAAACCAATCTTGTGGGAGCATCGTGGGAGTAGGTAAGCCTGGTTGTAAGGCTCCCATAGCCCACATCTGATCATTGATTTTACGTGGATCATGCAACAATCGCCATTTGCCAGATTTTTTCGGTATCACAAATACAGGGGTGTTCCATGGACTGACTGATGTCTTAATATGTTTAGCAGCCAATTGTTCTTGTACCAGCTGATGAGCTATTTGCAGTCGCTCTTGACTTAGTGGCCACTGCTCAACCCACACTGGTTCATCTGTTTTCCACTGAACTGGTGGGATGGGGGGCTGCACAGCAGTGGCGGTTAAGGAAAACACCATGTGGCTCCCAACTGACTGAGTACATCTCTACCAAGTAATGCTTGGAGCCCCCCTGGTAGATTCATTCCATCGGGCGACACAGCTACTGTTTGGTTTTCTGGAAAAACAAGTTGAATTGGAGTTACACTGATTTTTGGAGAAGATCCTCCACCCACCCCTTGCACTGCATCTAAGGCTTGTCGAGTTCCCCAATTGGCCGGCCAAACCGTTTGATTAATTATTGTAACGTCTGCGCCAGTGTCTAACATGGCTTGGATTCGGTGTCTCTGTTGATTTAAAGCTAGCACTACTGAAATTAATGGCCGTTGTTTCATATTTTGCACCAAACTAACTATAGTTTTCCCTGTCGATCCAAAGCCACCCACACCACGGTGTGGCCTTGGAATGTTTTCAGGTTGATGGAAAACCTGTTGAAAAAGGACCAATTGGGCAGTTCGGGTGCCTTGCTTTATGGCAAGTGGTGGAGTCAACGTATACGCACATACCATCATTTCCCCAGTATAATCTGCATCGATCACTCCCGGCAATACAGTTAAACCAGCAAGCCCAGAAGATGATCTTCGGATTAACAACGCACCAATAATGCTATGTTCATTGTATATCGGACCTGTAATTCCTGTTGGTATTTTGTGTACCTGCTGGTCTATTAACATAACATCTATTGCTGCTGCCACATCGATTCCAAGACTCTCACTTGTGGCTGTGGATGTGGTGTTCCTGGACTTCAGCAAGGCCTTTGACGCTGTCTCCCACAGCAGACTACTGGACAAGCTGGCAGCCCGTGGCATGGACGGGAATGTTCTGTGCGGGGTTAGGAATTGGGGATCGAGTCCTTCATCAGCAAGTTGGCAGATGACACCAAGCTGGGAGGAAGTGTCGATCTGCTGGAAGGTAGGAGGGCCCTGCAGAGGGACCCTGACAGGCTGGAGAGACGGGCTGACTCCAATAGCATGAGGGTTAACATGTCCAAATGCCGGGTCCTACACTTTGGACACAACAACCCCATGCAGAGCTATAGACTGGGTGCAGAGTGGCTGGAGAGCAGCCAGGCGGAAAGGGACTTGGGAGTGCTGGTGGACAGGAAACTCAACATGAGCCAGCAGTGTGCCCAAGGGGCAAAGAAGGCCAACAGCATCCTGGCCTGCATCAGGAACAGTGTGGCCAGCAGGACTAGAGAGGTCACCATCCCCTTATACTCGGCACTGGTCAGGCCGCACCTTGAGTGCTGTGTCCAGTTCTGGGCCCCTCAGTTTAAGAAGGATGTTGAGATGCTGGAGTGTGTCCAGAGGAGGGCGACGAGGATGGGGAAGGGGCTGGAGCACAAGCCCTGTGAGGAGCGACTGAGGGAGCTGGGGTTGTTCAGCCTGGAGAAGAGGAGGCTCAGGGGAGACCTTATAGCTCTCTACAACCGCCTAAAGGGAGGTTGTGGTGAGGCAGGAGTTGGACTCTTCTCTCAGGCGACCGGTGACAGAACGAGAGGACAAGATCTCAAGCTTCGCCAGGGGAGGTTTAGGATTGACATTAGGAAGAAATTCTTCACTGAGAGGGTGATTGTTCATTGGAATGGGCTGCCCCGGGAGGCGGTTGAGTCACCATCCCTGGAGGTGTTCAAAGAGAATTTGGATGAGGCACTTAGTGCCATGGTGTAGTTTACAAGTAGGAGTAGGAGTAGAAGTAGGTGTAGGTGTAGGTGTTGGGTCATAGGTTGGACTCGATGATCTCAAAGGTATTTTCCAACCTTGTGATACTGTGATACAGCAGCTACAGCAGCAGGGTTTGCCCCGTTTTCCAGCCTTCTGACAGATCCGCCCCTCCATCACAACCAGGAGACAGCTTTAGCTTCTGGTTTTGCCACGTCTTGTTGATGTCAGCTCTCAATGAATGAAGCACAGTGATGAGCTGCAGTGTGTCTCAAACAAACAGCACCGCAGCGTCCTGGTCCCCACGAGGCATTTGCAAGCAAACCCCCTGAATTTCTGTGACCCTGTGTGTAACCTGTGGGCCGGTCGCTGCAGTGGTTGTTGCAGTGCTTTCAGGCTCTGCCTGGTTGGTCTGGACACCACAGCGTTGTGCTTCAAACCAGGGCCTGGCGTTGGGGGTTCATTTCAATGGACGTGCTCAGCGCTGCCCTGTCGGTGCATCCTCTGCGTCTGGTCAGACGGTCCCTCTCTGCCTTTTGTAGTGCTGCCCTAAATGCAAAAGAGGCGCTGCTGGCATCAAAGATGGGTCTGTTCACTTCTGTGAATTTGCATTTGGAAGGGTGTAGACTATTATTGCTCTTTCCTAGAAACTCAAGGCTGCTACCTGGTACCTCTTTGTGACGGTTGGTGATTTAAGAACAGGAAACTGCAGCACAGACTGCATTGTTTGATGCTTACATAGAACAGACAAAATACCTGAGGGCTTCCCCTTGCACTGTTGTCTTCTGTGTCGGTCTCAGAGTTGTTTGTGACAAACCAGAAATGGGATTTGGGGGTTGTTTTAGTTGCACTGAATGCACCAAGAAAGAACAGCTTATGTATGCGAATGAATTTCCACGTTCCCTGGACTATCAGGACGTAATGTTTGAGGCTCAGGTTTTATAATCAGTTTTCACTGCTTTATGTTGGGTACGAGGGCTTGATTTTAAACTCTGATCACCTTTCTTTCTTCTTTCTAGAAGTCGAACGGACCCAGTGCGTGGAGCACCAAAAGCAGTACGTAAAAACACAGCCTCACTCTTTTCTCTACACTCTGCACTTATTTCTAAGCAATGAAGCCTTTACCTTAGGGCCAAACGCAAGTTTCATGGAGATGTTGTTCCTGCTTGGCTGAGTGGAGGGATGGCAGTGGAAATGTAACGGGAAACAGAAAGCGCTCCGAGCAGATGGGGTTGTGGGAAGGTGGCCGTGGGGCAAACGGACTGCCCAGCGCATTGATTGTGCATCTGCTGCTTTTGGCACCTGTTTAATAGCAAGGAGTGCTGTGCTGCTCCTTGAAGAAATCAGGCTGTTACCTGCAGGCCACGTAATTACTGCTTCGTACAACAAGGAGGAACTAATTAATAGTTTGGTAACTGTTCTGTTTCAATCACTGCTTGGTGCTCGACTCCAATGGAGAGCTGTCCTCGTTTCTTGTTTCCTTCTGAAACACCACAAATGACGGTGGTTGTGCCTGCCAGGAGAGAACACGGGCCTGGTTTTTCGCGTGTCCAAAAGCACTTCTGAGTTAGTGATGCTGCGATGTTGTGTGGGCTTTCCTAAACGCGCAGAGAAGGAACTGGACTGGAGCGAGGAATCCCCTTCAGCACGTAGGGCTTTATTTCCCCGGAGGCTGCTAAAACTGCTCCCTTGAATTCTCCCACTCCATTAGGGAATAAAGGCCAAGAGATTTTCCCAAGGAAGGGTTTCAGTCTCTCTTCTGATCAATTCAGGGACCTCTTGAGGAGCGCTGCTCAGTTCACTGGGTGAAATTTCATTCTACGCTTTTAAACAACTCCAGATACAATGAGCAGCCACTCGAGTGCCTTTCTGAGCGTGTCTTCTTGGTGCAAGCGTAGCTGCTGCTTGGGGCACCAAAAAATCCAAGGTACTGGAAAAGGAACAAGGTGAGAGTTGTTATTGTCACTTGTGAAAAGCTGCCCTTCTGTGTGGGTTCTCCGTGGATGCTGCAGCCCGGTGCTCACCTGGGGCCTGAGGATGGCATTCCTGCCAGCTCTTCCAGCAGGGACCAGGGAGAGAGCAGAGTGGTTGCAGCGGAGGAAGGAGTGACAGGGTTGTGCTTTGAATCCATGTTTTCATCGCCATTACAAACCGCTTTTGTCTCATAGCAAGGCGAATCAGATCAAACTCTCACACTTCCCAAACTAATTTGGAGGTACGGCCCGTGGTCCGGCAAAACGCACCCCATGCGTGCTCTCCGTTCCTGCAGGCTGCTCTGCCGTGGCAAACGCCTGCATCTCGGTACCTGGAGCAGTCTGGGTTATTTCAGGCTCTTCTCATCGCGCTCACCGCACGCTTACGCTGCCGTGGGTTTGGGCTTTGTTGTGAACAAATACAAATCAGCGCGGGGTGGAAATGCCTCTTTCAGGGACACTGGAGGACACAGCACAGACTTTCAGAGCACAGCAGAGAGTCACTGTGGCTGTGTTGGGATTGTAGAGCTTGAACATGTGTTTGTGTTTGATTTTCTCTTCACAGACCAATGACGACTCCGCACCGAGTGCGCTGGCCCAGCTTATTAAGGTACATTATAGATATTCTTGTTAAAGACTGAAGAAAGACTGTATGCTTTGTATTTTTACATCTTATCCTGTGCTCTGTTGCTGGAGAACTGCTGTAATGTGCACCAAACTCCAATTTTTTATTGATTTAAAGGATATATTTTAACTTTGCAATGACTGTTTGTTCTGCTCCTGGTGAGCAAGCACAGCACCACCACAGACCGGCGTGAGGACTCCCCAGAACACCTTCAGGGCAGCAGATGGGTTTTTCTATCAGCCGCTGTTTTCACACAACCTCCCCCTGCGCTGTGCTGCTGTTCACAGGTTGGGGTGAGTGGTGTCTTTGGCTGTGAGGGCTTAAATGTGCTTCTAACGTGTGTGTCCCATGGTTCCCTGTTACTCAGACTGCTGACCTGGCCAGAGCTGATGCCTCTGAAGACGATAAAATAAAAGCAATGATGATGCAGTCTTGCCAGGAATATAATCCCATCAAGTAAGTATTGACAACGTCAAGTCTGTTCTTTGATGGGAAAATGGTAGAGATGTTTGTTTGAAGAGCACAGACACTTACACTTCTTTCTTTCCCCAACCCTTTCAGTTACGTGAAGAAACGCCCACCGTCAAAGACTGGGTTTCATTGCAGAAATCCTTACTACTATGTAAAGACTGACCAAGCCGGTGAGGTAAGGCTCTGGGGCACTGCCGGGGTGACTGAGCTTGGGATTTTCTTACTGTGGCAGTGAGGCAGCAAATCCATGACCACTCTGAGTGAGAGGGATCCATCCGAGGGGATCAAGGGAACTTGCAGAGGTTCTCGCCTGACCCCTTCTCGTAAATGCTGTCACACGGGACACGTGGGAACACCAGGTGATCAGGCCCCACCAACATGGGCTCACCAAAGGCAGGTCCTGCCAGACCAATCTCATCTCCTTCTATGGCAAGGTGACCCATTTAATGGACGAGGGAAAGGCTGTGGATGTGGGGTACCTGGACTTCAGTAAAGCCTTTGGCACCGTTTCTCACAGCATCCTGCTGGAGAAACTGGCTGCCATCGGCGTGGGCAGGCACAGCCTCTGCCGGGTTAAAAACTGGCTGGATGGCCGGGCCCAAAGGGTTGTGGTGAATGGAATTAAATCCAGCTGGAAACCAGTCATGAGCAGTGTTACCCAGGGTTCAGTGCTGGGTCCAGTCTTGCTCAACATCGTCATCAATGATCTCGATGAAGGCATCGAGTGCCCCCTCAGCAAGGTCGCGGATGACACCAAGCTGGGTGCAAGTGTGGGTCTGCTTGAAGGAAGGGAGGCTCTGCAGAGGGATCTGGACAGGCTGGGTCGATGGGCTGAGACCAACGGGATGAGGTTCAACGAGGCCAAATGCAGAGCCCTCCATCTGGGGCACAACAACCCCGTGCAGCGTTACAGGCTTGGGGAGGAGTGGCTGGAGAGCTGCCTGGCAGAGAAGGACGTGAGGGTGTTGGCTGACAGCGGCTGAACATGAGCCAGCAGTGGCCCAGGTGGCCAAGAGGGCCAGTGGCATCTGGGCCTGTGTCAGCCCCAGCGTGGCCAGCAGGAGCAGGGGGGGTGATTGTGCCCCTGTGCTCAACACTGGGGAGGCAGCACCTCGAGTGCCGGGTTCAGGTTTGGGCCCCTCACTCCAAGAAGGACATTGAGGGGCTGGAGCGCGTCCAGAGAAGGCAACGAGGCTGGGGAGGGGCTGGAGAATGGGCCCTACGAGGAGCGGCTGAGGGAGCTGGGGTGGTTTAGCTTGGAGAAGAGGAGGCTGAGGGGAGACCTCATCACTGCCTGAAAGAAGGCTGTGACGGGGTGGGTGCTGGGCTCTTCTCACGAGTGACAGCGATGGGATGAGAGGAAATGGTCGCAAGTTGTGCCAGGGGAGGTTTAGACTGGACATTGGGAAGAATTTCTTCACTGAAAGAGTGGGCAGGGATTGGCACAGCTGCCCAGGGAGGTGGTGGAGTCGCCATCCCTGGAGGGGTTTAAAAGACAGGCAGATGATTTCCTTACGGACAGGGTTGAGTAGGGAGACAGGTATGGCTGGACTCGATAATCTCAGAGGTCTCTTCCAACCTTATGATTCTATGATTCCGTGAGACCGGTGTCCTCTGGGGTGAAGGACAGAGGTTACATGGCAGTGTTGCAGAGCCCTTCAGAATTCAGGGGAAATCTGCAACTGCAAATGTAAAGTTTTCTTTTTTCCACAGATCTTTCTATGAGCTCTCATGCATATCTTTGTCTATTTCCATATTACTGGAAAGGTGTCTCATCTTAACTCTTTAACGACAAGTCAGGGGTTTCAGTATTTTGTATAAAACCAAGATGTTTCTGTTGAGCCCACCTACTGAATATTTGCCTATTTTAATTATGCAAGTCTCTGGTTGAGTGCTTGTGCCAGTGACTGTCGGTCGCTGAATGCAGATGCATGAGGTATGAGTTCAGCTTCAGTACAGACATGGGGTGTATCAGTTTCCCCAGCGATGATTCAGAGCCCTGAACTCAGCTCTCGCTCTGAACTGCGCTGCGGAGGAGGAGCAGGCTTGTGTCTCTGCTCCGAGAGGATGGTAAGCTTAGGGATATTTCAGCCTTGAGAACCTGGCCTTAAGACAAGAAATGCTGATTGAGTTCAAAACACTCCTTGGGAACACCCTGGCTGTGTTCATTCAGGAACACAGGTCTCTCAGTTGAGCAACGATTGTGCTAGGTAAAAGGAGAGGATTAAAGACCTCTGCTGTTGACAGTAATCATTGAAATGTCATTTGAAATGGGAGTCTTAAGATGAGATTTGTCTGCATTTCTGTTCTGAACAGGGCAAGAGTTTTGGGTCTGTTCCCAGGATCAGAAAGAGCACGGGAATTCCAAGGAATTTCCTGATAGAGAAGGAAGATCCCAACACAAAGGGGGCAATGCTGACAAAGACTGGAAAATATGCAATACCAATTATTAACGCGTAAGTGTGGAAGTGATTGGACTGAGCAAACAGTGAAGGAGAGAAGCCATGGGCAAATGTCTGAGTGGCAATGCAACCGAGTTGGCCAGCGTATGTAATTCCAGGGGAGGAGGCATTGGCATTGTATCTTAACGTGGGAACCTGGGCAACCTTCTGATATTCCAGGTGGGTGGGGCTGCTGGTCCTGCCCTGGGAGCCGGGTAAAGCCTTGGGATGCTGAGAGTCTGTATTTCTGCAAAACACGTCAGTGGTGCTCACAGTGGAGTTGCTCTCTGTGAAATCTCCTTTTGGCTTGTGTTTCAAAGGCATCTTGCAAAATTTAACAGATGCCTGTTGGACTGAGATTTGCTCCGCCTGCAGCTTGTGTAGGATCCCACGTGTGAAATAGGCTGAAGTGTTGCTAGAAACTAAGGAGACCCCCCTGTGCGCTGACAGGGGTGGCCGGTTTCAGATGCACCTGGTAGCACGTGTGGGTTTCTGCCCTGCGTCTCCATTGGGAGAAGCTGTAACACAGACTTCTTTCATTTAAAAGATGTAATTTCTCAGAGACTGGCTTCATCCTGAGCCTGCAATTTCCGTCTCCCCTCTGGCAAAGGAGAGGTGGGATCCATTTCATCCGATCTCCAGCTGTCAGAAAATTATGTTTCTAGCCTGAGCCAATTTCTCAGTTGATCCCCCGAGAGGGAGAGTTCTGCAGAGGGAAAATTGTTCCCTGCTCCCTCTTCTAGTGCTGCGGCTCTACAAAAGTTGTAGAAGCCGACTGCCTGTGTCTGCGCAGGCTCGTGCGGAGTCAGAAGAATTCCATCTCTTACGTTCCCTTGATAAAATCCAGAGCTTGGAGAAGTTTTCCTTTACCTATCTTGAACATTCCTCTTTCTTCTCCCCGCCCCCTCCAGGGAAGCTTTTGCCACAGAAAAGAAGAAGAAGGCTCCCTTTCTCTCATCGGAGCCATCTACCTCCTCAAATCCCACTGCAGAGGAGCGGCCGTCACTGCCACCGCCTGCCACTGCCCTCGCGGCTGTCAGACCTCCTGCTGCTCCGGTGAGTGCCCTGGACTTTCTCCACCTTCCTTTCGGTCAGTCAGCTGGTTGTTGGAAGAGAAAGGGAGCTTTATCCCCTTGGATAAAGTGGAAATGTAACGGGAAACAGAAAGCGCTCCGAGCAGATGGGGTTGTGGGAAGGTGGCCGTGGGGCAAACGGACTGCCCAGCGCATTGATTGTGCATCTGCTGCTTTTGGCACCTGTTTAATAGCAAGGAGTGCTGTGCTGCTCCTTGAAGAAATCAGGCTGTTACCTGCAGGTCACGTAATTACTGCTTCGTACAACAAGGAGGAACTAATTAATAGTTTGGTAACTGTTCTGTTTCAATCACTGCTTGGTGCTCGACTCCAATGGAGAGCTGTCCTCGTTTCTTGTTTCCTTCTGAAACACCACAAATGACGGTGGTTGTGCCTGCCAGGAGAGAACACGGGCCTGGTTTTTCGCGTGTCCAAAAGCACTTCTGAGTTAGTGATGCTGCGATGTTGTGTGGGCTTTCCTAAACGCGCAGAGAAGGAACTGGACTGGAGCGAGGAATCCCCTTCAGCACGTAGGGCTTTATTTCCCCGGAGGCTGCTAAAACTGCTCCCTTGAATTCTCCCACTCCATTAGGGAATAAAGGCCAAGAGATTTTCCCAAGGAAGGGTTTCAGTCTCTCTTCTGATCAATTCAGGGACCTCTTGAGGAGCGCTGCTCAGTTCACTGGGTGAAATTTCATTCTACGCTTTTAAACAACTCCAGATACAATGAGCAGCCACTCGAGTGCCTTTCTGAGCGTGTCTTCTTGGTGCAAGCGTAGCTGCTGCTTGGGGCACCAAAAAATCCAAGGTACTGGAAAAGGAACAAGGTGAGAGTTGTTATTGTCACTTGTGAAAAGCTGCCCTTCTGTGTGGGTTCTCCGTGGATGCTGCAGCCCGGTGCTCACCTGGGGCCTGAGGATGGCATTCCTGCCAGCTCTTCCAGCAGGGACCAGGGAGAGAGCAGAGTGGTTGCAGCGGAGGAAGGAGTGACAGGGTTGTGCTTTGAATCCATGTTTTCATCGCCATTACAAACCGCTTTTGTCTCATAGCAAGGCGAATCAGATCAAACTCTCACACTTCCCAAACTAATTTGGAGGTACGGCCCGTGGTCCGGCAAAACGCACCCCATGCGTGCTCTCCGTTCCTGCAGGCTGCTCTGCCGTGGCAAACGCCTGCATCTCGGTACCTGGAGCAGTCTGGGTTATTTCAGGCTCTTCTCATCGCGCTCACCGCACGCTTACGCTGCCGTGGGTTTGGGCTTTGTTGTGAACAAATACAAATCAGCGCGGGGTGGAAATGCCTCTTTCAGGGACACTGGAGGACACAGCACAGACTTTCAGAGCACAGCAGAGAGTCACTGTGGCTGTGTTGGGATTGTAGAGCTTGAACATGTGTTTGTGTTTGATTTTCTCTTCACAGACCAATGACGACTCCGCACCGAGTGCGCTGGCCCAGCTTATTAAGGTACATTATAGATATTCTTGTTAAAGACTGAAGAAAGACTGTATGCTTTGTATTTTTACATCTTATCCTGTGCTCTGTTGCTGGAGAACTGCTGTAATGTGCACCAAACTCCAATTTTTTATTGATTTAAAGGATATATTTTAACTTTGCAATGACTGTTTGTTCTGCTCCTGGTGAGCAAGCACAGCACCACCACAGACCGGCGTGAGGACTCCCCAGAACACCTTCAGGGCAGCAGATGGGTTTTTCTATCAGCCGCTGTTTTCACACAACCTCCCCCTGCGCTGTGCTGCTGTTCACAGGTTGGGGTGAGTGGTGTCTTTGGCTGTGAGGGCTTAAATGTGCTTCTAACGTGTGTGTCCCATGGTTCCCTGTTACTCAGACTGCTGACCTGGCCAGAGCTGATGCCTCTGAAGACGATAAAATAAAAGCAATGATGATGCAGTCTTGCCAGGAATATAATCCCATCAAGTAAGTATTGACAACGTCAAGTCTGTTCTTTGATGGGAAAATGGTAGAGATGTTTGTTTGAAGAGCACAGACACTTACACTTCTTTCTTTCCCCAACCCTTTCAGTTACGTGAAGAAACGCCCACCGTCAAAGACTGGGTTTCATTGCAGAAATCCTTACTACTATGTAAAGACTGACCAAGCCGGTGAGGTAAGGCTCTGGGGCACTGCCGGGGTGACTGAGCTTGGGATTTTCTTACTGTGGCAGTGAGGCAGCAAATCCATGACCACTCTGAGTGAGAGGGATCCATCCGAGGGGATCAAGGGAACTTGCAGAGGTTCTCGCCTGACCCCTTCTCGTAAATGCTGTCACACGGGACACGTGGGAACACCAGGTGATCAGGCCCCACCAACATGGGCTCACCAAAGGCAGGTCCTGCCAGACCAATCTCATCTCCTTCTATGGCAAGGTGACCCATTTAATGGACGAGGGAAAGGCTGTGGATGTGGGGTACCTGGACTTCAGTAAAGCCTTTGGCACCGTTTCTCACAGCATCCTGCTGGAGAAACTGGCTGCCATCGGCGTGGGCAGGCACAGCCTCTGCCGGGTTAAAAACTGGCTGGATGGCCGGGCCCAAAGGGTTGTGGTGAATGGAATTAAATCCAGCTGGAAACCAGTCATGAGCAGTGTTACCCAGGGTTCAGTGCTGGGTCCAGTCTTGCTCAACATCGTCATCAATGATCTCGATGAAGGCATCGAGTGCCCCCTCAGCAAGGTCGCGGATGACACCAAGCTGGGTGCAAGTGTGGGTCTGCTTGAAGGAAGGGAGGCTCTGCAGAGGGATCTGGACAGGCTGGGTCAATGGGCTGAGACCAACGGGATGAGGTTCAACGAGGCCAAATGCAGAGCCCTCCATCTGGGGCACAACAACCCCGTGCAGCGTTACAGGCTTGGGGAGGAGTGGCTGGAGAGCTGCCTGGCAGAGAAGGACGTGAGGGTGTTGGCTGACAGCGGCTGAACATGAGCCAGCAGTGGCCCAGGTGGCCAAGAGGGCCAGTGGCATCTGGGCCTGTGTCAGCCCCAGCGTGGCCAGCAGGAGCAGGGGGGCTGATTGTGCCCCTGTGCTCAACACTGGGGAGGCAGCACCTCGAGTGCCGGGTTCAGGTTTGGGCCCCTCACTCCAAGAAGGACATTGAGGGGCTGGAGCGCGTCCAGAGAAGGCAACGAGGCTGGGGAGGGGCTGGAGAATGGGCCCTACGAGGAGCGGCTGAGGGAGCTGGGGTGGTTTAGCTTGGAGAAGAGGAGGCTGAGGGGAGACCTCATCACTGCCTGAAAGAAGGCTGTGACGGGGTGGGTGCTGGGCTCTTCTCACGAGTGACAGCGATGGGATGAGAGGAAATGGTCGCAAGTTGTGCCAGGGGAGGTTTAGACTGGACATTGGGAAGAATTTCTTCACTGAAAGAGTGGGCAGGGATTGGCACAGCTGCCCAGGGAGGTGGTGGAGTCGCCATCCCTGGAGGGGTTTAAAAGACAGGCAGATGATTTCCTTACGGACAGGGTTGAGTAGGGAGACAGGTATGGCTGGACTCGATAATCTCAGAGGTCTCTTCCAACCTTATGATTCTATGATTCCGTGAGACCGGTGTCCTCTGGGGTGAAGGACAGAGGTTACATGGCAGTGTTGCAGAGCCCTTCAGAATTCAGGGGAAATCTGCAACTGCAAATGTAAAGTTTTCTTTTTTCCACAGATCTTTCTATGAGCTCTCATGCATATCTTTGTCTATTTCCATATTACTGGAAAGGTGTCTCATCTTAACTCTTTAACGACAAGTCAGGGGTTTCAGTATTTTGTATAAAACCAAGATGTTTCTGTTGAGCCCACCTACTGAATATTTGCCTATTTTAATTATGCAAGTCTCTGGTTGAGTGCTTGTGCCAGTGACTGTCGGTCGCTGAATGCAGATGCATGAGGTATGAGTTCAGCTTCAGTACAGACATGGGGTGTATCAGTTTCCCCAGCGATGATTCAGAGCCCTGAACTCAGCTCTCGCTCTGAACTGCGCTGCGGAGGAGGAGCAGGCTTGTGTCTCTGCTCCGAGAGGATGGTAAGCTTAGGGATATTTCAGCCTTGAGAACCTGGCCTTAAGACAAGAAATGCTGATTGAGTTCAAAACACTCCTTGGGAACACCCTGGCTGTGTTCATTCAGGAACACAGGTCTCTCAGTTGAGCAACGATTGTGCTAGGTAAAAGGAGAGGATTAAAGACCTCTGCTGTTGACAGTAATCATTGAAATGTCATTTGAAATGGGAGTCTTAAGATGAGATTTGTCTGCATTTCTGTTCTGAACAGGGCAAGAGTTTTGGGTCTGTTCCCAGGATCAGAAAGAGCACGGGAATTCCAAGGAATTTCCTGATAGAGAAGGAAGATCCCAACACAAAGGGGGCAATGCTGACAAAGACTGGAAAATATGCAATACCAATTATTAACGCGTAAGTGTGGAAGTGATTGGACTGAGCAAACAGTGAAGGAGAGAAGCCATGGGCAAATGTCTGAGTGGCAATGCAACCGAGTTGGCCAGCGTATGTAATTCCAGGGGAGGAGGCATTGGCATTGTATCTTAACGTGGGAACCTGGGCAACCTTCTGATATTCCAGGTGGGTGGGGCTGCTGGTCCTGCCCTGGGAGCCGGGTAAAGCCTTGGGATGCTGAGAGTCTGTATTTCTGCAAAACACGTCAGTGGTGCTCACAGTGGAGTTGCTCTCTGTGAAATCTCCTTTTGGCTTGTGTTTCAAAGGCATCTTGCAAAATTTAACAGATGCCTGTTGGACTGAGATTTGCTCCGCCTGCAGCTTGTGTAGGATCCCACGTGTGAAATAGGCTGAAGTGTTGCTAGAAACTAAGGAGACCCCCCTGTGCGCTGACAGGGGTGGCCGGTTTCAGATGCACCTGGTAGCACGTGTGGGTTTCTGCCCTGCGTCTCCATTGGGAGAAGCTGTAACACAGACTTCTTTCATTTAAAAGATGTAATTTCTCAGAGACTGGCTTCATCCTGAGCCTGCAATTTCCGTCTCCCCTCTGGCAAAGGAGAGGTGGGATCCATTTCATCCGATCTCCAGCTGTCAGAAAATTATGTTTCTAGCCTGAGCCAATTTCTCAGTTGATCCCCCGAGAGGGAGAGTTCTGCAGAGGGAAAATTGTTCCCTGCTCCCTCTTCTAGTGCTGCGGCTCTACAAAAGTTGTAGAAGCCGACTGCCTGTGTCTGCGCAGGCTCGTGCGGAGTCAGAAGAATTCCATCTCTTACGTTCCCTTGATAAAATCCAGAGCTTGGAGAAGTTTTCCTTTACCTATCTTGAACATTCCTCTTTCTTCTCCCCGCCCCCTCCAGGGAAGCTTTTGCCACAGAAAAGAAGAAGAAGGCTCCCTTTCTCTCATCGGAGCCATCTACCTCCTCAAATCCCACTGCAGAGGAGCGGCCGTCACTGCCACCGCCTGCCACTGCCCTCGCGGCTGTCAGACCTCCTGCTACTCCGGTGAGTGCCCTGGACTTTCTCCACCTTCCTTTCGGTCAGTCAGCTGGTTGTTGGAAGAGAAAGGGAGCTTTATCCCCTTGGATAAAGTGGAAATGTAACGGGAAACAGAAAGCGCTCCGAGCAGATGGGGTTGTGGGAAGGTGGCCGTGGGGCAAACGGACTGCCCAGCGCATTGATTGTGCATCTGCTGCTTTTGGCACCTGTTTAATAGCAAGGAGTGCTGTGCTGCTCCTTGAAGAAATCAGGCTGTTACCTGCAGGCCACGTAATTACTGCTTCGTACAACAAGGAGGAACTAATTAATAGTTTGGTAACTGTTCTGTTTCAATCACTGCTTGGTGCTCGACTCCAATGGAGAGCTGTCCTCGTTTCTTGTTTCCTTCTGAAACACCACAAATGACGGTGGTTGTGCCTGCCAGGAGAGAACACGGGCCTGGTTTTTCGCGTGTCCAAAAGCACTTCTGAGTTAGTGATGCTGCGATGTTGTGTGGGCTTTCCTAAACGCGCAGAGAAGGAACTGGACTGGAGCGAGGAATCCCCTTCAGCACGTAGGGCTTTATTTCCCCGGAGGCTGCTAAAACTGCTCCCTTGAATTCTCCCACTCCATTAGGGAATAAAGGCCAAGAGATTTTCCCAAGGAAGGGTTTCAGTCTCTCTTCTGATCAATTCAGGGACCTCTTGAGGAGCGCTGCTCAGTTCACTGGGTGAAATTTCATTCTACGCTTTTAAACAACTCCAGATACAATGAGCAGCCACTCGAGTGCCTTTCTGAGCGTGTCTTCTTGGTGCAAGCGTAGCTGCTGCTTGGGGCACCAAAAAATCCAAGGTACTGGAAAAGGAACAAGGTGAGAGTTGTTATTGTCACTTGTGAAAAGCTGCCCTTCTGTGTGGGTTCTCCGTGGATGCTGCAGCCCGGTGCTCACCTGGGGCCTGAGGATGGCATTCCTGCCAGCTCTTCCAGCAGGGACCAGGGAGAGAGCAGAGTGGTTGCAGCGGAGGAAGGAGTGACAGGGTTGTGCTTTGAATCCATGTTTTCATCGCCATTACAAACCGCTTTTGTCTCATAGCAAGGCGAATCAGATCAAACTCTCACACTTCCCAAACTAATTTGGAGGTACGGCCCGTGGTCCGGCAAAACGCACCCCATGCGTGCTCTCCGTTCCTGCAGGCTGCTCTGCCGTGGCAAACGCCTGCATCTCGGTACCTGGAGCAGTCTGGGTTATTTCAGGCTCTTCTCATCGCGCTCACCGCACGCTTACGCTGCCGTGGGTTTGGGCTTTGTTGTGAACAAATACAAATCAGCGCGGGGTGGAAATGCCTCTTTCAGGGACACTGGAGGACACAGCACAGACTTTCAGAGCACAGCAGAGAGTCACTGTGGCTGTGTTGGGATTGTAGAGCTTGAACATGTGTTTGTGTTTGATTTTCTCTTCACAGACCAATGACGACTCCGCACCGAGTGCGCTGGCCCAGCTTATTAAGGTACATTATAGATATTCTTGTTAAAGACTGAAGAAAGACTGTATGCTTTGTATTTTTACATCTTATCCTGTGCTCTGTTGCTGGAGAACTGCTGTAATGTGCACCAAACTCCAATTTTTTATTGATTTAAAGGATATATTTTAACTTTGCAATGACTGTTTGTTCTGCTCCTGGTGAGCAAGCACAGCACCACCACAGACCGGCGTGAGGACTCCCCAGAACACCTTCAGGGCAGCAGATGGGTTTTTCTATCAGCCGCTGTTTTCACACAACCTCCCCCTGCGCTGTGCTGCTGTTCACAGGTTGGGGTGAGTGGTGTCTTTGGCTGTGAGGGCTTAAATGTGCTTCTAACGTGTGTGTCCCATGGTTCCCTGTTACTCAGACTGCTGACCTGGCCAGAGCTGATGCCTCTGAAGACGATAAAATAAAAGCAATGATGATGCAGTCTTGCCAGGAATATAATCCCATCAAGTAAGTATTGACAACGTCAAGTCTGTTCTTTGATGGGAAAATGGTAGAGATGTTTGTTTGAAGAGCACAGACACTTACACTTCTTTCTTTCCCCAACCCTTTCAGTTACGTGAAGAAACGCCCACCGTCAAAGACTGGGTTTCATTGCAGAAATCCTTACTACTATGTAAAGACTGACCAAGCCGGTGAGGTAAGGCTCTGGGGCACTGCCGGGGTGACTGAGCTTGGGATTTTCTTACTGTGGCAGTGAGGCAGCAAATCCATGACCACTCTTAGTGAGAGGGATCCATCCGAGGGGATCAAGGGAACTTGCAGAGGTTCTCGCCTGACCCCTTCTCGTAAATGCTGTCACACGGGACACGTGGGAACACCAGGTGATCAGGCCCCACCAACATGGGCTCACCAAAGGCAGGTCCTGCCAGACCAATCTCATCTCCTTCTATGGCAAGGTGACCCATTTAATGGACGAGGGAAAGGCTGTGGATGTGGGGTACCTGGACTTCAGTAAAGCCTTTGGCACCGTTTCTCACAGCATCCTGCTGGAGAAACTGGCTGCCATCGGCGTGGGCAGGCACAGCCTCTGCCGGGTTAAAAACTGGCTGGATGGCCGGGCCCAAAGGGTTGTGGTGAATGGAATTAAACCCAGCTGGAAACCAGTCATGAGCAGTGTCCCCAGGGTTCAGTGCTGGGTCCAGTCTTGCTCAACATCGTCATCAATGATCTCGATGAAGGCATCGAGTGCCCCCTCAGCAAGGTCGCGGATGACACCAAGCTGGGTGCAAGTGTGGGTCTGCTTGAAGGAAGGGAGGCTCTGCAGAGGGATCTGGACAGGCTGGGTCAATGGGCTGAGACCAACGGGATGAGGTTCAACGAGGCCAAATGCAGAGCCCTCCATCTGGGGCACAACAACCCCGTGCAGCGTTACAGGCTTGGGGAGGAGTGGCTGGAGAGCTGCCTGGCAGAGCAGGACCTGGGGGTGTTGGCTGACAGCGGCTGAACATGAGCCAGCAGTGGCCCAGGTGGCCAAGAGGGCCAGTGGCATCTGGGCCTGTGTCAGCCCCAGCGTGGCCAGCAGGAGCAGGGGGGGTGATTGTGCCCCTGTGCTCAACACTGGGGAGGCAGCACCTCGAGTGCCGGGTTCAGGTTTGGGCCTCTCACTCCAAGAAGGACATTGAGGGGCTGGAGCGCGTCCAGAGAAGGCAACGAGGCTGGGGAGGGGCTGGAGAATGGGCCCTACGAGGAGCGGCTGAGGGAGCTGGGGTGGTTTAGCTTGGAGAAGAGGAGGCTGAGGGGAGACCTCATCACTGCCTGAAAGAAGGCTGTGACGGGGTGGGTGCTGGGCTGTTCTCACGAGTGACAGCGATGGGATGAGAGGAAATGGTCGCAAGTTGTGCCAGGGGAGGTTTAGACTGGACATTGGGAAGAATTTCTTCACTGAAAGGGTGGTCAGGGATTGGCACAGCTGCCCAGGGAGGTGGTGGAGTCGCCATCCCTGGAGGTGTTTAAAAGACAGGCAGATGATTTCCTTACGGACAGGGTTGAGTAGGGAGACAGGTATGGCTGGACTCGATAATCTCAGAGGTCTCTTCCAACCTTATGATTCTATGATTCCGTGAGACCGGTGTCCTCTGGGGTGAAGGACAGAGGTTACATGGCAGTGTTGCAGAGCCCTTCAGAATTCAGGGGAAATCTGCAACTGCAAATGTAAAGTTTTCTTTTTTCCACAGATCTTTCTATGAGCTCTCATGCATATCTTTGTCTATTTCCATATTACTGGAAAGGTGTCTCATCTTAACTCTTTAACGACAAGTCAGGGGTTTCAGTATTTTGTATAAAACCAAGATGTTTCTGTTGAGCCCACCTACTGAATATTTGCCTATTTTAATTATGCAAGTCTCTGGTTGAGTGCTTGTGCCAGTGACTGTCGGTCGCTGAATGCAGATGCATGAGGTATGAGTTCAGCTTCAGTACAGACATGGGGTGTATCAGTTTCCCCAGCGATGATTCAGAGCCCTGAACTCAGCTCTCGCTCTGAACTGCGCTGCGGAGGAGGAGCAGGCTTGTGTCTCTGCTCCGAGAGGATGGTAAGCTTAGGGATATTTCAGCCTTGAGAACCTGGCCTTAAGACAAGAAATGCTGATTGAGTTCAAAACACTCCTTGGGAACACCCTGGCTGTGTTCATTCAGGAACACAGGTCTCTCAGTTGAGCAACGATTGTGCTAGGTAAAAGGAGAGGATTAAAGACCTCTGCTGTTGACAGTAATCATTGAAATGTCATTTGAAATGGGAGTCTTAAGATGAGATTTGTCTGCATTTCTGTTCTGAACAGGGCAAGAGTTTTGGGTCTGTTCCCAGGATCAGAAAGAGCACGGGAATTCCAAGGAATTTCCTGATAGAGAAGGAAGATCCCAACACAAAGGGGGCAATGCTGACGAAGACTGGAAAATATGCAATACCAATTATTAACGCGTAAGTGTGGAAGTGATTGGACTGAGCAAACAGTGAAGGAGAGAAGCCATGGGCAAATGTCTGAGTGGCAATGCAACCGAGTTGGCCAGCGTATGTAATTCCAGGGGAGGAGGCATTGGCATTGTATCTTAACGTGGGAACCTGGGCAACCTTCTGATATTCCAGGTGGGTGGGGCTGCTGGTCCTGCCCTGGGAGCCGGGTAAAGCCTTGGGATGCTGAGAGTCTGTATTTCTGCAAAACACGTCAGTGGTGCTCACAGTGGAGTTGCTCTCTGTGAAATCTCCTTTTGGCTTGTGTTTCAAAGGCATCTTGCAAAATTTAACAGATGCCTGTTGGACTGAGATTTGCTCCGCCTGCAGCTTGTGTAGGATCCCACGTGTGAAATAGGCTGAAGTGTTGCTAGAAACTAAGGAGACCCCCCTGTGCGCTGACAGGGGTGGCCGGTTTCAGATGCACCTGGTAGCACGTGTGGGTTTCTGCCCTGCGTCTCCATTGGGAGAAGCTGTAACACAGACTTCTTTCATTTAAAAGATGTAATTTCTCAGAGACTGGCTTCATCCTGAGCCTGCAATTTCCATCTCCCCTCTGGCAAAGGAGAGGTGGGATCCATTTCATCCGATCTCCAGCTGTCAGAAAATTATGTTTCTAGCCTGAGCCAATTTCTCAGTTGTTCCCCCGAGAGGGAGAGTTCTGCAGAGGGAAAATTGTTCCCTGCTCCCTCTTCTAGTGCTGCGGCTCTACAAAAGTTGTAGAAGCTGACTGCCTGTGTCTGCGCAGGCTCGTGCGGAGTCAGAAGAATTCCATCTCTTACGTTCCCTTGATAAAATCCAGAGCTTGGAGAAGTTTTCCTTTACCTATCTTGAACATTCCTCTTTCTTCTCCCCGCCCCCTCCAGGGAAGCTTTTGCCACAGAAAAGAAGAAGAAGGCTCCCTTTCTCTCATCGGAGCCATCTACCTCCTCAAATCCCACTGCAGAGGAGCGGCCGTCACTGCCACCGCCTGCCACTGCCCTCGCGGCTGTCAGACCTCCTGTTGCTCCGGTGAGTGCCCTGGACTTTCTTCACCTTCCTTTCGGTCAGTCAGCTGGTTGTTGGAAGAGAAAGGGAGCTTTATCCCAACACATGCAGGGATTCCTGTATTTCAGCAGAGCTTGTTTACCAATTGTTTCCATTTATTCCCAAGGGCTGTCCTGTCCAAAGCCAACCGGCATCACCAAGTCCCCAGGGCCCGCAAGGACAATCCATGCCCACAGCGGGTGAGTAAGCGCCACTGCAGAATTGCTGTAAAAACATTCTCTTCTGATCAACTGAACGGGACTTTTTTCCTTTTTCTTCTCCCTGCTCCCAAAGCTCATCCCAAGCGAGGCAGGAGAATTCGCCCAGCAGGTGGCAGAGCAGGATGGGAACCGTAAGTACCTACAGACCCTTGGTCTCTTACTGCTCGTAGCCTGTGGCATGAGGCCTCAAGAGAGAACCTCTACAACAGTTCATTTACAATGGAATAAATGTGCACAGAGAGTGGTGGAGGATGCAAGCGGTAATTAGCTTTTAATTGGCTTCATTGGAATTAGCTTTAACAAAGGAGGGCTGTGCTTGCAGGAAGAATATTCAAAATGAACCTCCAGTACAGGACTGAAAAGAGGACTCTGAAAAATGAAAGCTTTTTGAGGAAGCTGTAATTACTTACAATTAAAGGGCCAGGTAGAAAGCCACCCTTTGATTACTGGCTCAATAGGGCTGAAGAAATCAATTTCCCAATAGAAATCACCCTCCAACATTCTTCTTATAACAACTTGGTTGATACCGGTTGAGCAGATGATTGGAAAAGCCAATGCTGTTCTTGTGTGAACATTCCGAATCCTGCAGGCAGGATACATTTTCTCATATCGGCCAGGGTTTGTTTCTTGGTGTATTTTTGTGACAAGGATACAACTGATTTTAACAGGCGGCAGCAGAAGTCCAAACCTGACAAGTCTGCAAATGATTTTCCTGAGGAGCTGATGGCAAATAAGAAGATTCCCAAGGCGCAGAGGCGTTTGTTTTCCAGGTAATTGCTCTACATGTCCTTAACAGAGAAGTAGGTTGTCTGGAAGAATCAGGAGGCGCCCTACTCTGCCTCTCGATCATGAGAAGGACTGGATGATCCAAGCAATCAGCAGGGACAGGCATTCCCTGTGTAGGTTACCAGCTCAAACACAGCTGAGATGGCAGCTGACGCAGAGCTACAATCCAGCAGCCGTGGCTCCTTAACCAGGCTTCTCTGTAACAACATCCATCGGCTCCTGACAGCCGGCAGCAGATGGAATTGGAATTGAGGCAGTTGCTGCATTTCCTTTGGATGCTATCAAGTTCTTCAGTTTGCAGCAGCGTTACGTCAGCAGCTGAGAGAAGCTGGGACAGAGGCGCATGGAGAGGAAAACAAAACAAGCCAAATTTGGGAGGAAACAATGGGGAGAAGGACGGTTTGGAATTAACTTTATTTTTTTTTTATGTTGTGTTTTTTTAAGGTCCAAGTCTCCCTACAGCACTTCTCACCGTAGTGGTTCTCACACCTGCTCTAAATCAGGACCAGGGTCTTCCAGCAGTCACTCCCACTCCCGAGCATCCGCTCGTTCTCCTTCTCGTTCCTACTCATCATCCCGGCCGTATCCTGAAAGGGGCAAAGGGAAGAGTTGCAAAACTGGCTGGAGGTCCAGGTCACGCGGTTCTGCTCGTTCAAGGTCAAGGTCACCCCTCTACAGAAGACACCGTTCACGGCCAAGGTCTCCCATATTTAGAGGCCACTTTCCCACTCAACAGACAAGACCTCAAGGGGAAGAAGAAAGGCAGTATTTTAGCAGATACAGAGAATGGGAAAGGAATGACAGAGATGGGCACAGGAAAGTTTCCTAGGGCTGGGCTGTTGGTGCTCGCCCTCGCCCTCAGTGAACAGAGAGAACTTTTCTCCAGATCAGTTTTGTCCACCTGGGACCAGACAAGAGAATCTGGCCAGTACTCAGGGGCGTAGGGAAGATTCTCCTAGTGGGCAGAGCCACTGAAATTGTAACATAGCTGGAAATTACCTTGAAAACCCTCCCAGAAGAGAGAGCTGGGACATCCAAGAGCCTACAAATTTTTTTACATTTAATAAAAAGATTATTTTATTTATAAAAAGATTTTTTTTTTTAAGCTATTCATTTATCACTCAGATATTTTATTGAAGACCCGGTTCAAACAGCAAACAACAGACGCTAGAAAGAAAGCCAGTTTGGTGTGGTTTAAATTGGCTGCACTGTGTACACCAAGCCTTGTAAGGTCACTGGAAATTAACTTGACCGGCCAATGCAGTCGCCAGCTGCCTCGTACGTTTGTTTTCTTTCCCATATTGGATGCATCCAAAAGATCAGGAAATGAATGATAAGGAAAAATTTTGAAAGGTAAAAATAGAAAGAGTCAATGATTATTAAAGACGTAAAGCTGTGAGAATACGCAACAGCTGAGGTGCAGGAGCGCACCAGGCGCTTGACTGAGAAACAGCGGGCGCCTGACAACCCAGGATGCGGCAAGGACGTCCCCCTTGGTGGGCCTGGGCCACCAATCTTCTCTGTTGTTGGGTGGGAAGGAATCGGGAACCCAGGCCAGGGGCGACCCACAGCCCCAGTGCGCCTAGGACAGCGCCCGGCAGAGAAGTGGCACTGTGCCCGTCCATGGACGTGGCTGGGGGAGGCAGGTTGGTGCTGGGCCACCGGGAGCTGGGAGCCCCTGATGACTGGAAGCTCACCGGTGTTATTCCGGTTGACAAGGAGGGCGTGAGGGAAGATCCAGGAACCTACGGAGCTGGGAGGCCAACCGCAGTTGCTGGAACAGAAAAACGCCAGGGCACAAGTCCCCCCGGGGAGAGGAGTTTCTGGGAGCAGCCCTGCAGAAAGGGATCTGGGGTGGTGGGCAGCAGCGCAAGAGGAGTCACTTTGGACAATGCCCTTAAGAGGTAACAGCGCAAGTCATGAGCACGGCCTGTGAGTGAGGAGCTGGACATTTAATTACATTAAGAGGTTCTAAGCCAGAGTTTTAGAGACACGGCCAATAACTGGGAGGAGACTGGGAGGGGACAGGGAGGAGACTGAGTGGAGCTGGCCAATGGGTGAGCTCAGGAGGTGCTTTTGGGGTATCGACCACTGGATACCCCTCTAGACCCCTTCTAGCATGAGCGGAAGGTGCAAGGAATGGCTCGGTATTTATTAGAATTCCATATAAATACGTGATTCCATGCGCGGCGAATAATGTACAGCTCTGGGTAACTTTGTGTGTCAATGACGGCAGCAAACTCCTTGACGTGGGCTTGTGTTGAGAAAAAAACCCCTCCAGTCGTCTGGGATTTGCACAGACTTGGACAACCAGCGTCTGTCTGGGTGCTGTTGTTGTTGGCTGTTGCACACTGGGCATCGGATCCCTAAGTTTGGACAACATTTTTCCAGCGCCCCAGGTGGGAGCTGTCAGCCTTGCCCGGACCGTCTTGCCTGCTACCAATGGGTGGAGGCTGCTCTCTGCAGTCCAGGACGCAGCGGCTGTTTGACCGCAGGACTCCACGAGTGTTTCTCCTGACCGGGAGTGGGGAAGCGACTCAAAGGAGCAACACTCATTTAAGAGGCAGTGTGATATAATTTGGGAAAAGTCTTGCACTCCTCGTGGCAGTGTGGTCCCGCAGCGGGGGTGCGTTGGTTAAGGTCCATTTGGGTCAGGCGTCTGTGGTATAATATTTGTGCGTGTGTGTACGGTGACGTGTGGAGTGCATGAGATTTTTAGTTAAGAACGTCCTTCTGGGATAATAATATGAGTTGAGGAAAACCCACAGAGATCACTCCTTGTTCTCCTTTGGAATGTGTTTTGGAGTATTGAGATAAAACTGGGGGAGACCCTCTCGTTAAAAGGAAATTAAAAGAGTGCTGCACTCACTGGTGGCCAATGTAGCAATGAAACGATGGAGAAAACTGGCCTGAGTTTTGCGTTGTGCAATTTCATCCTATTTTGTACCTGATGTGTGCCTCAGGGAATCTGTTTCTGGGTGAGAATGCTCCAACTTAATGGATAATGTTAATTTCTACGCAACACTGACAGTGTTTGCTGAGTGCTTTTCAGGAAAATGAGCCAGTCCTGTGGCATCCAGCCAGCTCGAGGCTGACATCTCTAACATTTACCTTGTGGGCACGACCCACGACGAATCCTCACGCCATTCCCCTCGCCCTGAGAGATGCGACCATGGATGGAGACCACAGCCATGTGATCCTTTTGGCCCTCGGGGACAAATGTTCCCCATCACCTGCCAGCAGGCCTGGTGCGTAGGCCACCCCATTGTAAAAAAACCCAAAGTTTTGTTCCTCACGCCAGGTTTGGAGCCAGGTATTTATGGTCTCCCCTCAGCCTCCTTTCCTCCAAGCTTAACAAGCCCAGTTCCCTCAGCTGCTCCTCATAGGACTTGTTCTCCAGCCCCCTCACCAGCTCCGTTGCCTTCTCTGGACGCGCTCCAGACCCTCAGTGTCCTTCTTGGAGTGAGGGGCCCAGAACTGAACCCGGAACTCGAGGTGTGTTCTCACCAGTGCCCAGCACAGGGGCACAATCACTGCCCTAGTCCTGCTGGCCACGCTGTGTCTGACATGGGCCAAGAGGGCCAATGGCATCTTGGCCACCTGGGTCACTGCTGGCTCATGTTCAGCCCCTGTCAACCGGCACCCAGGAAGGAGCCGGGCACCCTCCAGCCAGGCCACGTCCCCTCCCTGCACACCGCAGCCTGCAGCTCTCCCTGCGCGGGGCTGCTGCCCAGTTGGCTTCTCTGGGAGCTGTAGCGGCATCGCCCTGCAAAGCTCTGACTCTGCAGGGATCCAGCCCTGGGCACGCTCCTGGGCTCAAGGCTTGGCTCCAGCTCCTGCCAAAACCCAGGTGTCTCGGGCACCTGGAGCCACCTGAAGCCAGCAGAGAGGGATGGAAAGCACCAGCTCTGCAGGGGTGTCTGCAGTTTGACCGCACAGCGAGGATGAAGCACAGGCTCCAGTTCCCCCAAATCAGGATATTTTAGTGGAGCCTGAGCCCTTGTTTGGAGCTCCCAAGAGACGCAGACCCGCGCGCTCAATATTCAACGGCTTTGGGGGTTTCCAAACCAAAACCATCCGACAGGAACAGGAGCTACGGAATGGAGAGGCGGTGGATAAGAAGGTGACCACTCTTACAGGCCCCTTCAGACGTCCCATTGATCTGATGCACAAGGGCAGCTTTGAAACGGCCAAGGAGTGTGGTCAGATGCACAACAAATGCCTCACGATTAACATCCAGAACACGCAGGATTTTGCCAGTCAGTGTCTGAACCGGGGTGTCTGCAGCAATGAGGCTGTCAAGAACAGCGTTCGTGAGCAGGTTGTAGCGCCGCTGCGGGGAGCGGCTGCAGCCCTTCCCCATGGCCATCTTCCTGCGCACGTGGGCGGGCAAACCGGGCAGGTAATCCTCGTAGTCCTCATCTCCTCTCACTGAGTGCAACAAGGGCTGTGACGACGCCTTTTCCTCCCTAGGATCCCAGGTATCCCTCTCCCACAAGTCCCAGCAGTCCCATCCCCAAAATCCCAGGGAATTCCACTCTAAAATCCCAGGGTCCTCCCACCCCCCCAAATCCCACAGATGCTGCTCTGCAAAATCTCATGGATCTCTTCCCATAATCCCAGGGATTCCCCTTTCTGAAATCCCAGGGATCCTCTTTGTCAAAATCCTCGGGACCCTCCTCCCTGAATTCCTTGCGCCTCCCCTCACCCTTTCCTCTTGAAATCCCAGGGTTCCCTCAACGTAATCCCAGGGATCCCTCCCCAAAGCCCGAAGGCTCCCCATTCCCCAAAGCCCGGGTCCCCCCCTGCACCCCCAGCACTACTCCAGAGTCAGGATCTGAGTCCCAGCTCCTGTCCCTGAGCCCCCAGGTCAGGATCTGGGTCTCAGCTCAGCCCCGCTGAGCCCCCAGCCCTGCCTGCAGGTTGGGCTCCGAGTCCCTGGCCGTCTCCAGGAGCCTCCCTCTGGATGCTTTTCCGTATTCCCCACATCCCAGGAGGGAGAGGAGAGGGAGCTGATGGGGAGAATTTTTTTTATTTTGTTCTGTTTAAACCAATACAATTCTATTTTTCTATTCTAATTTTTTAATCAAGATTGTTTGCAAACTGACCCCCCAGGTGCCCC
Source organism: Neomorphus geoffroyi (assembly GCA_033558235.1). Classification (NCBI taxonomy): domain Eukaryota; kingdom Metazoa; phylum Chordata; class Aves; order Cuculiformes; family Neomorphidae; genus Neomorphus; species Neomorphus geoffroyi. Next base: position 76,427 of record JAUMJM010000061.1, on the reverse strand, counting down.
TCCCTGTGGAAGGGCCATGGGGGGCATCACAGGGGCAGGGGGGCACCATCTTCCATTACTGGCCAGAGACCCCATGCCGGCCCCTGACTCTGACCCTCCCTTCCCTCAGGCCCCTCAGCTCCCTCCAGCCCCGGCCCTGGAAGGGGGGGGAAATGGAGCTGTTGCCAGGCAACGGTGCCTGATTTTGGGGGGGGGGGGGGGGAGGGGAAGGAGGGAAATGGTCCTGGACAGCCAATCGCATTGGAGGGGTGGGGCCAGGCACTGATTGATATGAAAGCATCCAATCAGAGGCTGCATCCCCTCAGAAAAGGGGTGGGCCGAGTGGGGGAAGCACCCTTCAGGCAGCCCAGCAGAGGCCACGTCCCCTCAGTGGAGGGTGGGCTCAAAGCAGGGCAGAATGACAGCCTTGTGACCAACCAGAGCCCTGTGCTGGCCTCCTCTGCCTCTTCTGACCAATCAGAGGCCACACCCCCTCAGTGGAGGGCGGGCTCAAAGCAGGGCAGAATAACAGCCCCCCGGCCAATCGGGCAGCTCCCTACACACACACACACACACACACACACACACGCGCGCGCGCCAACGGGGCCGCAGGGCCTGCAGGGGAGTCAGGGGTCCCTGCTGGGACGAGGGGTCGTTCCCATCTCAAACAGGGCAATATCTGGATTTCAGCTAAAGCAGAGTTCGGTTCCATCTCAGTAACTGCAGACTGGAAAGTCCGACAGACCGGCCCTCTGACAGCAGGGGTTTAGAGCCCGTTTTATTTCAAACGCTGTTTGCCAGACCCTGTTCAGAGAGAACTGATAAAGCCTTGTGTTAGGACAAGAGGAAAGGGCCTCAGGCTGCTCCAGGGGACGTTTAGGTTGGATATTAAGAAAACTTTCTTTTCCCAAAGGTTGTCACCCGCAGGCAGAGGCTGCCCAGGGAGGTGGGTGCGTCCTCATCCCTGAAGGTTCTTGTGAAGACGGGCAGTTGTGGCACCTGGAAACAGGGTTTAGCGGTGGACTTGGCAGCGCCAGGTTTACGATTGGACTTGATTCTAAAGGTCCTTTCCAACATAAATGATCCTGTGATTTGCGCTGAACAGACGAGTTTTGCTCTCTAATCGCCTCTGTTTGCAGCCTTTCCCTGCCTAAAGCGCAAGGTCAGACAGAGCTGGCTCCAACGCTCCCATCAGCAGAGATTTGGCTGTTGTGAAGTTCATGACATTAAAATTAGTGCTTGGAAAGTAATGGAATGTGCACGAGATCTCTGGGAAAATGTGTACATTTGCCTGTGAGTGGGAAATACCTTCTGTCCCCACGTGGTTGGTGGAAATCATTCCCTCCTGCATCCAGTGCTGAAATAAAGGATGCGAATAGTCGCCCGGCCAATCCGCCGTTTGCACGCACCGATCACGCACCCATCCAACACATGAAACCTAAGATGTGCCAGACCCCATGCTCCTCGCCGTGGGTCACAGCTCAGTGACGCCGTGAAGATCTCCCGCTTGCTGTGAACCTCCGCCCCGGTGGTTGTTGGGGAGCCCCGGGCAGATTGCGAGGTAACAAAGTCCTTTCCTCGTACTGCATTGTCTCTGCGTATTCCGACCTGCCTGGGGGTGCAAAGCCCCCATCCCTTACAAGATCTCATCTCAGTCTACAATTCCCTGAAAGGAGATTGTGCTGAAGTGGGTGCTGGTTTCATCCCTCAAGTGACAGGGGAGAGGACGAGAGGAAAACATTTCAAAAATGGTTGCATCCACCTCACGGTGATTTTGGAGGAGAAAGATAAGAACACAGCACCCAAGGGCTGACCCATGGGACTGCACCTACTTGGCTGCGGTGATTGGCAGGGTCCAACTCAAGCCAAATCTGCCAGAAGCCGGCCCCTGTGCTCCGTGTGTAGATGTGACTGTGAGTCAATCATCTCACTCCATATGGAGTGAGCAGCCCAAGAGACCTTTCAGCTCTCCTGAAATGACAGCAGGCTGCACGTCAGGATCTCCCCTGGAAAGGGAAACCTCTCACGGTTACTCCTCAGGGGTGAGAGAATCCTTGCCACAATAGAATCTCAGAGAGAGAACTGGGAATAAGTGCATGTTATACTTTCAAATCTTTCAGGGACTTTTTCCCTCCCTTGCCAACACAGAGGGGCTTTAAGTCCCAGACGAGACATGAGGGGGGGTGGGCGCTTCCGTGGGGGACGGAGGAGAGGTCACTTCTGTTCCACGCCACTTCTGCTCGGCGGTTTGCAGCGAGCGGGAGCGTCTTTGGACTCAGCCCCGGCTCCGCACAACCTGTGCGGTCCTTCGGGGAGACAGTGATGATCACTACCTGTAGCTGCCGCAGACTCCCTGGGGGACAGTGTCCTCTGTAGAGGGGTTGCTGCCCTGTCTCCTCTCCTTCTTTCCCTCCCCCTCCCTTCCCTCTTTTTTTGCCACTTTTGGACAAAGAGGCACCGGAGCCAACTTTCTTGGCCACTGTTTTTTTTCCTCAAGGTGCGACGTTGCATCTTGCTGTCCTTACAGAGAACTGCACCGAAAGGTTGGGGGTATAGGCCTTGATTTATTTAAAGGTTTCAATTATGCTTGCTGTTAAATCTGTTCTGTTTGTGGAGATACATACATATATATTTAGTTAAGAACTGTTATCCTTTCTATACATTTTTCTGATTAAAATCTCTTAATTTCCGATACGCATCTTGGTTTTCATTTAAACTGAGACAGCGCAGGGAGACTTTGTGATCTTAGCTCAGCGGTACAACGGATGGACTGCCTGGATATGACCGTGCAGATATGATCCTTTAGACATAACTTGTTGACCAAGTCTTGGACTAAGCCTCGATCCAGGTGCACCTACCTAGAATCTCTGTGAGGGGGGCTAATAATGCAAAGGGGTCCTCTCTGAACATCACGACTCCACGGGAGGAAGTCTGACTCTGTCTCTGTGCAGCAAATAATCAAACCTTGCCAGCAAACCTCGTAAATTGATGTTGCATTAATTATCAAAATTTGTTAAATATCTGCCGTGTATCAATTAACACATCACTGCTCCGCCGCAGTGGAAAGCGCAGCTCGCTCACTCTCTACACCTTCTTGCTGTAACCGGTGGCCTTGACGTTCAACGATAGGGGCTGCCTCATCCTCTTAACATCACACTTGATGTTGAAGACTGCCTCTCCTTCTTGTTTTGCTTTGAGGATGACCGTAACGGGAAGCCTGGGGAGAGAAGACCGTTTTTGCTCCATTCGCTGTCTTTCAGCTTTCTGGGTGCCACATTGCCCGCTCTCTAGGAGCCCAGCTGTGCCATGGCTGCAGTGAGACCCCAGGCCTGGGAGAAACCAGGAGAGCGCTCTGCCCTGCTTGGGCCTTCCTCTATGGAGCAAACCCTGGTGAGAACGGTTTAGGGCAGAGGGTACAAAAAAAGGGGCAGGAAATGCTGAGCTAACACTGACCTCACTGCCCCGCCCGTGTCCTACAAGACCCCAACTTCTGTCCCAAACACAGAGAAGGGCACTCACAGAGCCCGAGTCTCTCCAAACTCTATGACATCAATAACATCTTCTTTGCAAAGAAGAATCACCCAGCTCCCATAACGTCTGTGCAATGTGGGAGCCACCAAACTGCCTCTGCGTAATTTCTGTGAGTAATTTCTGGGTATGTGATCAAACACAACCAAACCACAGGGACTGAAGGAATTGCCACTTCTCGGGGGAGCCACAGTAACCGATGCAGGGAGCTCTCTTATCTCATACCCAGTGACAAGCCAAAATGCAGCATCTGTTAAGCCACGGCAGAGCTGCCTGCAGCGACACCCAAGCAGGCTCTGAGTGGGCACAGGGACATCCACGGTGGATCAGCAGATGAACTGGTGACCTGTGACACTGCTTGAACTCATGGTCATGTCTGATCTCTACTCATCGACGCAGTTTACAAGAAAAGAGTATCTGATTTCTGACAGGTGAAGCTGCAAAACACCTGCTTCTGTAAGGCTGTTGCTGCCCCCCATGATGGGCTTAAATGACGCTCGTGTGCTTTGCTGCTCTTGGTTGCTTTGCACAGGCCATGTGTGGTGGGCTCTGTGACTGAAGGAACACAGAGAACAGGGAGACCTTGCACACACGGAGGGCTGTTTGTCCAGCGGCCCACAGGGTTAAAACTCCAAAACAAGTCTTTGTCATGAAAACTAGGAGATCCAACGCTCGAATTTCTCCAGGAGGGGCCAGAAAACCAGATACAGCCACTTCATAGAGAAACCTGTAGTTTCACCCCGTTCCCACTGGGAAGGAATGAAACAAGGTACATGCTATCGCTGAGAGTCACTTGGTGACTGCGGAGCGGAGAGAGCCTCAAAAGCAAAATGACAGTACTTTGTTTGGCTCGCAGGAGAGGAAATCTGGACTGGGAGCCCTGTTACCTTGAAAGAGGAGCGATGGAGCCTTTCCGGGGCTCTATTTTCACGCTGCATCTCTCTGAGAGGCGAGAGGTTTCCCTGAAAGCAAAGCTGAAGGCTTTCTTCTCTTTGTTGATCATATAGATAGTGTGCTGCACCTCATGGCCTGCGGAGAGGACAAAGCAGCTGCTGAAAACCTTCTGTTCCTCTGGCCACCAGAGCGACACGGCCCACTGCACTCCTGCCTGATGACTGAGCCCAGCAGACAGTTTGCAGGAAGGACCACTGCCTGCAGCACGGCACGCTCGGGATGCCAACACGGAAACACACCTCTGCTCACCTGGGCTCCCCTGCACCACCCTCAAATGCCCTCTTGGATACAGCCCCAAGTACATGCCCTGTTCCTGACACACACCTTCCTCCCTTCCCTTTCCTCTCCCTCGTACACTTGGGTGCCGGGAGCTGGATGCTCGGCTCACAAGAGCCCATTTCCATTTCCAGCTTCCTCATGGGAGCCTGCTGGAATAACAGGACTGGTGGGCCCTTGGCGAGGTGCAAGGCATAACCACGGCGTTCTGCTCACCTATTAACAGCGAGTGGAAGTTGACGTGGCATCTGTCAAGAGTCACGAGCGGGTTGGTGGCATTGCCCACCAACAGGAACTGGACTGAAATGCTCTCCTTGGGGACTGTAAAGACCCAGAACGATTCTGTGATGTCCAGGTGCTGAGGGATGAACTCAAACTTCATCTGTGGGACAAAAAGGCAAATGAAGGAAAGCTGCTGCCTGGCAGGGGAAGGGGGGCAGCCTGCGCCAGCAAGAAACCGACGGAATCTCCAGCTTATGTTTTTGTGAGCTCAGAGATCAGCTGCTGTGCCACTTACAGCCCAGAAGCTCGGTAGATGTGGGGTACGGAGGGAGAACAGGTTCATCTCCCAGTTCATTTACATTGCAGTCAAAGGTTTCTGCATGGTCTTGGCAAGCCCACAGTGAGAGCAGACGTAGCTGGTGTTAAACTGTCACACATGTCCCTGGATCTGCCTTCCTATTTGTCTGTACCCACCTCTGCCTTTTTCCCTGGCTGGATGTGACCTTTCTCTGTGAGGCAGAAGAAAGCCACCTGTCCTGGTGGGGCTTCAGGGTCTTGGCAAGTCCACTCGAAGGAATATGCCAGATCGGTTGGGTTCGCAACCATGAAGGTCCTGGGCACACAAAGAGAAAAGGACTACTAAGGTGGTGTTGGGACATCAATGACTCTGCCCTGCAGCAGACATCAGGCACTGCCAGCGCTGCTCACCATCTGGAAGGAGTGATTTGGTGCGGGGGGAACGACACTGGGAACACAAACATTTCACCTGCTTTCTAGGGGCCCTGTTCGTTCCCCGGGTGGCTGCAGACTAACAGCTATCGACAAAGAAATTAGCAAGGATATAGACGTTATAATGGGAAGATAAGTGAAAACGGCATCATCAAGTCCAGGAATACTCCTTTGGAAGGTGGCATTCACAGGTAGGGTTCAGCCTTCACTGACCCTGTCTGACTGGTATCTCAAAGCAGCAAGAATGTCCCAAGGGACAAAGGTCATATTGGTCACACTGCACAGGCTGGAGATATATGGTCCTCCCAGACTGACCCACACCTTCTTGAAGGAAGGGACAAAGGCTTAGCTTGCTCCAGCCCCAGAACAATCGAGTGGCCAAGCGTCAGCAGATTGTAGACAAGGTACAGATGTACCTCGAGACTTTGAAGAGTATCCAGAGAGGTCTCTGGCTAAAGGGGATGACCATCAACAGGAGAAGCCGTGTCCACGCTTACCTCCTCTTCCTGCTGCACACTCCAGTTGTGCCAAACTCAGTCCCTCTTGTGTTGAGATTCAGCTTTTCCCCTGTTGCTCCTTCCAGCCTTCCCTTGAACCTTTCTGCAGTGAGGTAGTCAGAGTCTTCAAGCTCAAAGTGGCAGTACGGCATCTTGCTTCTTCCTTTCACAAGCACCTCCGGGCCCTTCTGATTTGGTTTCAGGTTAGGAATGCTGGGAAGAGAGGGACAGAGTAACATTTCCGGGCAGCCAGCTGCTTGTCTGCCTCTTGTACAGCACAGACTGCTGCATCCTCTCTCCGTGCAAGCACTAATCAGCAAATCAAACAGAACTGCACTCCCTGACACGGAGGCGGCAGAGATCAAAGGGCAGAAACGTGCCATTATGTGTCTACAGACCAACTGCAGCACATAGGTTTCTGTGGAGATTGGGAAGTTGCGCTTTTCCGATACGGAAGCACAGCTAGGGACTGGTTGGCCTCCTGATGCCTTTTCTGGGTCTTTTGTTCCAGATCCTGCAAACCTTCAGAAGCTTTGTACTCCAGAGTCTCCATATCTGCTTCTACCAAGGCTGGGGATCATCTTTCTTTGCTCTTGTATGGTGGCTGTTTCTGCTGCCTCGCCCCAGGTCCATGCTCCCACCCACCCCAAGCAGAGGCAATACCACCATCATCAATCAGCAGCATGAGCTGAAAAGCGTCTGGATGTTTCCTACCTGCAGACCATAGAGCACTCAAAGTTGCCCACGCGCACGGGAGAGAACTTCATCTGGAGGAGCTGCTGCTGGCCAGCAGGGATGACGCCGCTGCAGGGCTCGACAGAAAACTGTGGGGTGGCACCGATGCTGTCCTGAGATGATCTCCAGGAGGAAGAGATGGGCTCTGGCTTGTACTCCAGCTCGCTCCAACAACAGCTAGACTGGACACTCACACAGTCAACTGAACTGGAGGAAAGGCACTCCCCTGCGGTAAGAAGAGAGAGGTTAGAGCAGGACATGTTTCAAGGACAAAGTCCTTTGTTCCCAGCAACTCTGCCTCCTACTGCAGGTGGACAGAAGGGAGGTGGGATGCACTTGAAACCCAAGCGCTTTCAGCAGGCGGCCTCTCGATGAAGAACAGGGAGAGCGGTCAGGTTGCTTTTTGCTTCTATATTACTGCTTGCTAAATCATAAATCTGGAAAGTCCTGTGGTTGCATATGAAAGTGAGAACAGACAAGAGGGAGAAGTGGGGGGGGGAGGGGAAGGCAAACAGAGTGAAAGGGCCTAGAGACCCGGACATCTGCTTAAATCAGAACAGAGCACTGAACATCAGCCTGTGCTGGATGCTCAGGGACAGCCAGAAGGCCGTGTCTCTTAGCAAACTAAATGGGCCCGGGACCGCAGCCAGCTGCTTCACTCCGTGCTGTTAAACTCTCTCCATCTCCAGGGCTGGGGAGACAGATGCAGACTTCTGCAGGATGGTTTCTGGCCAGCATTCACTGCCAAACCATACCCAGGAACTGACAGTAGAGATGTCTGTGTTACAACATCCAAGGAGACGGCTGGGTGCCGTCTCACAACCCAGCACAGCCAGCCTCTGGATCAAGGAGAGCATTAAGTCCGGCTCCCCGTCGCCCACAGAACTGAAGTTGGCTTGCTGTGCATGACAGAGAGAAGGCTTTGGGGAACAGCACTGCTCTGTCCTTCACACCCCTGCCTTCCTTCCTCTTTTTCAGGCTTTCCTAACTAATGACCAGGCAGCTCATGGCACAGGGCAGCAGACCAGCTTCAGCACAAGTGTGCCCTGTGCCAGGGAAGAGCCAGCAGCAGGACCCACAAGGGAGGGAGATAAGCACATTCAGAGCATCAAGGACTTTGGGGGAGGTTCCTTGTCTTGACCATCAGCAAATTGCCTGTGCTAGGAGACACAAAGGCTGTCAGCTCTCCTCACTCCTGTTCCTGATGACAGCTCTTGGAGACACAGTCCCGTTTCCCCTCAGAACCGTGCTGCTCCCAAGGAGACCCTGTGCTCAGACACAGCTGCAGGTTGTGAGTCACTGCCCTGCCGTTGCGCTCCGGTGTCTGCTGGGAGCGGGGTCTCCACCTGCAGCAAACACTCTTGTGCCCAACATGGCAGGGTTAATTTTAGACAGGGACTTTGCATTTGCCCTGGACGGGGAAATCACACATGAATAGTGACTGCAGCTAACTCCTTGCCTCAGCATCAGTTTTCCCAGTCTCAGAGACTTCCCAAAGAGTTGCCCTGGATGTCCCCCTTCCCAGTCCTGACCCACCACCGTGCTCTCCCCTGAGCCAGGCTCAGCTGCCAGGCAGAGCACAAGCGTCAGAGCAAGCACAGGAGAGTCTGAAAGGCAGATAAGGGACAAGGAGAAAGCGTTTCCAGCGACATCTGAGAAGATGCTGATCAAAGTGGACTAATGGACAGGGATGAAAACGCATTTCATGTTTTTGGGGTGAAGAGGCATAGTCCCAAGCCCTCAGTGACAAACTGAAATACCACGGGCACCCCCAGCTGCCGACAGAGCTCATGCATTACCATCCAGATCAGGCAGGCGCATCTTCTCAGGTCTTGCCCTTTCATGCTCCACATCAGCCGCCCAGGTGTATTCCAGGGCCACCTTCCCTTTATTGAACAGCTGGAAACTGAAAAGAAAGGAGCAAAGAGTCCAATAAATACAAATCAAACAGAGAAGTAACACTGTACAGCGGTCTCCTGGCAGCCCTTTCTTTATGCTGAGTAGCATCTTCTTCCCTGGGCAACTCTGCCACATCTGGATTGCTGCCCTGATCTGCCCCAAGACAGGGTATTGCAAAGTCTGCAAGTAAAAGAGGGAAGGGCAGACGTGGTGCCCAGGAGACGTAATCCAAGGGTCTTACGCTGGTCGTTATGTCTCAGTATGACATTATTTCTACTGCATGCTCGTACTCGAGCAGATGAGGACGGTCAACCATGCAATGTGAGCAGAACCATGGGTTTTCTCAGCAGAAAGACACAGCAGAACCGAACCTCTCCGGGCACTGCTTGGCTTTATAGGCAGATACAGTGGCCCCAACAAAAGCCAGGACTTGGAAGGGAGGAAACAATCAATTTGTTTAAAGGGATGACCAGCACGTGAGACTGTACGTAAAGCCCTTGAAGGGACTCCGATCCAGATGTGGGAGATCTCCAGATCCTGGGATGTGGATTGTGAGTGGGAACTGAAACCTCAGGCTCAGCAGGCAGCAGCACCCCCTCCAAGGCTGATCAGCACGTTTGAAATTAGAAGAGGTCTATTAAGTGGCCGAGCAATGAGCACGATCAGGGCAATCTCGGCTGGCACAGGACCCCGAGTAGAAGGAAAAGCAAAGGCCACCAGAGAGCACAGCGTGGCTTTGGGGAAGCAGATGCCGGGCCAGCCCTGGGCAATGTCAACTCCCATGCACGAGTCCCTGCCCGGCCACCAGCACTCACTTGAACATCCTCGTCTGGAACACCATGGTCTTCTTGAACCGAATCACAGCCCTGTCCAGCTTGAACTTGGCATAGTCAATGACAGCGCTGATGTGAAGCTCCACCTCGTGGCTGCTGTTCTCCAGGACAGTGTGAGCTGGTTCTCCCTCTGTCTTCATCACCTGCAAACACAAGACGGAAGAATCACTGAGCAGAGTCTGGAAAGTCAGGTTGAGCCCGGAGTCTTTTGGCCTCCCAAATCAGCCACATATGGGGGCTAGAAAGGGCCATTCTCATCTATTTCCCTGGAAAGGTGATAACATTCGACCTTTCTGCTATAGTATTTGTTTGTACCTACTGATCAAAGCAGTCACCACCACCACTGTGAATACACCCAAGGGGACCATGACTAGGTATCAGTCCCTCTGTTTCAATCCTGTAGAGTGTCTGACCTTTTTCCTGGCCCCCTTTAAACCTGGCAAGTCTCTAAAATAGGATGAAGCTCCCCAGCTGGAGCTCTGCAGATGGAAACCCGCAAACGTAGGAAGAACCTTTTCCTTCTTGTCTTAGGAGAAAGCGCTTTCCAGGTATCACGTGTGGGGCAACAGCCACACTGGTGGGGGTTGGGGATGGGCATTTGGGGATGGGAAAGAGCTCACTAGGAAAGTCTCTGAGAGCTGATGCCCTAATGGGGAATAAGTTTGGATTACAGGTCTTACAGTGGTTCAGAAACTGGACAAGAATCATCACTCAAGGCAAGCGTTCGGTGATAATGACAGTAAAAGGCAAGAGTCTCTGAAGATGAGACTCCTTCTCCAAACTCCTGTATGGCTGCTGCACAGGATCTGGGCTGCTCCATGGTGAGACATCCCACATGATATAGAGACTGCAACCCAAATCTCTGGTGTCACTATAGACACAGCTCAGAGCTCACCCACAACATGTCGGTGGGTAGCCCGCATACACAGAAGAGCGCTAGTGTTGCTCTCCACTTCAAAACAAGAGACAGACTGCACTGGCTTTAAGTCCTTGTTGGTGAAAAGGCACTGAATCAGATGAAGAGATATTAACACCATAAAATGTGTTATCATAAAATGTGACCTCCCATTCAACACAGGCCGCAATGCTTCAGCTTTTATCAGAGACCAATAGTTTGTGTGGGGCTGAACGTCTCTTGCCAAACTCAGCGTCTCTTGCCACAAAGAATTACCCATCTTGCGTGAGTGCATCAGGCCACCATGCACCTTCCTCTCCCCTAAAATGCACTGCTGGTTAAGCTCACGGACAGATTAAACATCAGGAGGAAACAGGAGCTGCTTAGCCAGCAGAGATGCCGGTCTGCTGCCGTCAGCAGTTCTTTTTGTGGAAGTTAGGATCACTTTTGCTACTGTGCTTCCTACCTTCTCCTTGACAGATTGCAGGTGGTCGTCCCAGTCAGTCACTTCCTCTGGTGGCAGCTGGAAGGCAATCCTGGCCACACGACACCTCACAGGATGCATTTTGAAGGTGACCGGGACATCCGACTCCAAGGTTACTGTGATGTCCTTGGAACAGCCAGCGTGGATGTGTCCCACCTAAGCAGAATCAGAGACAAGACCAAAGTGGAACCGCTGGCAAGGAAAGGACTGACAGAAAAAGGACTGATGTGGTGAGCAGCTGTGCCAGCATTCTGCGTCTTATTGTGAGTTTCTCTGAGTTTTGCTACAGAAAAGTACAAACCAAAGATGCCACCTCCCACAACACGGAGAGGCTGCCAGCCCTGCCCCAGCAAAGCCAGGCACTGCATTTCCTGCACAGCACTGAAGTGGGGATGTGATGGCTCCCTGCCAGCTCCCGGGAACCTGCTGGGCCGTGCTCGAGCCGCAGGGAAAGGCAGAGATGTCCAGGCTCACCTGGGGGGAGAACTGAAACGGGGCGCCTGCCAACCACTCAAACCGCATCGCGTCCTCCCTGCTGCGATTGGTGATGGTGAAGGTCACGGAGTAGGGCGTCCCGATGTGACAGTCCCCAAACTGGATGCGATTCATTCTGGCAGCTGTTACGAACAAGAGCAAGGAATCTCAGTGTGAGGTGGGCTCCATCTGCTCCCCTCACATGCACGGACACAGGTACACGTCCAACGCTTTTCCTCCCTCCAAGCCTTCCTCCCTACGGCACATGCAGTTTCCCATCCGGCTGCTTCCAGGGAAACACTCTGACACGTCCCTGAGCAGGTGGCTGTGTCCATGCAGAGGGACACACAGCACGCGCTGCCTCTGCGCCCATGGCAGGCACGCTCACACCTCACCAGCTCGGCGGGCAACCACACAGGCCTGGTTATAGAGAGGCCATAAATGATGATACATCGTCTTCATCTCCATGGGATAGCACGGGCAGGCAGACCTCCTCGTGGAGATCCTCAGCTGCACAGTGGTGTCTCTGACCCTTCCCTGCCAGCCTGCACGCTTCCTCTCAACAGAGGCTCTTCCCTTGAGTTCCCAAGTGTGGCTGCTCTGCGGGCTACAAAAGGCAACAGGATGGGCCTGCTAAGACCACGCCTGCACTGCCACAGCGTGAGCAGAAATGTCTGTCTTCCTGTTCCTTGCTCCATCTTGGCAGCCTCTCTTCTCTTACCCTCAATTAAGTTTTCCTTCAGACTGCCCTCAGTGCTCTTCTCCTTGCTGTCGGCCACTCGTCCATGGATGTTCTCGAGCACAAATTCGTCCTCGCAGCCGTCACCCACCAGCTGAATGGCAGTCACTTTGGGGTTACTGCCCACTGTTAACAGTCGGATCTTCCCTTCCATTCGTTGGGCCAGGTTGGGTTTGAAAAGCACATCAAACTCGGCCGATTCCCCAGGAAGCAGGACCAGGGAAGCGGTGTGGGGCTTCCTCCCTGCACAGCAACACAAACCAGAGACAAGCGTCACAGCCAAGCAGAGGAAATACTTCCATGGCTTCTAAGAGGCAGAAGAAGTTGAAATCCAGCTGTCTCTAAGCACAGGTTCTCCCATCACTGGTTGCAGACCCTCCTCCTGTATTCACAAGACTATGACACCACCCCACATATCAGTGCTTTAATGTCTCAACCTCAGGTTAACACCCAACTCTCACTCTAACTGCACCCAGCCAGCTCTTGCCGTATGTAAAGCGGAGTCAAAGGGCAGGTTTGGCTTTTGTTGGATGCCTGTGGGCTCAAGGGCTCCCTCTGTTCGGGCTGGCAACTCCCCACACGCAGCAGGGACCTCAGGTGCCTAGTCAAGTGCTGACAGTTCCCCACAACTCAACCCGCCGTGTCCAGAAGAACAGAAGAACTTCCTATAACTTGCTAGGACGACTGCAAAGACTCCACATGAGAAACGAGGGGTACAGAGAGCCCCAGGGAAGATACTGTCTCTGACACTTGGCTGCTGCTTAGCCAAGCCAAGAGCAAGGCACATATTCTCCCTGAGTGCATGACCACACTTCAAAGTTAATGAACTTACCTGCTCCAGGAGAGTCCTCTTCCACGTCTGTGCATTCATAGATGCAGCGTGTGGTGGGCCTCACTTTCAAGAAGAAAACTCCCCCTTCATCCAAGAGGTCCATCATAATCTGAGAGAAGAGAACACAGAGCACAATCACGCTGGGGTGGGTACAGGACAGCACGCGGATCAACACCGCACGCTTCCCCGCCTCAAACACAGCTTGTAGCACAAAGTTTAAGTGAAATCGGACAGAAAGAAAAGTATTCAGAGGCATTGGGACAGAACAAAAATGTCACCAAACAGGACAGAGAGTACTAAAAGCAACGAGCGGGATGTAATTAGACTACAACTGAGTTTGATTACAAGGTAGTAAAATACGACCAAATACAACGCAACGTAACCAGGACATCACTTTCCCACATGAGAACTAAAGTGTCAGGAGAGATGCAGGGGGAGAAACACTGCCGCAGCTTCTTGTGTTGAGTTGAACCGAAAAGGAGAGTTTGGTCAGAAAATCACACTTCCAAGAGGAACACCCTTCCTGGAAAGAACTCGCTGGTCACTTGCTTGAAAAGAATTGTTGAGACCCATCCCATGCAGTTCCCCGAGGCAGAGAGTGGAAAGAGTTAACCGGCACCAAACCCAAGACCAGCAAAGACAGCAGCAGCACTTGCACAGGAGATGGAGGCAAAGGTGAAGGGCTGATGGAACTCTCCTAGCGGGACCCGGCTCAGAAACAACTCTTCCCACTGGCTTGCCAAAACCTCTCCAGAAAGTCAGAAGGGATTATTTTCCTGCAACGCAGCAGCTCTGAGCACAAGGAAAGGGTTTTGTTTGGTGTTCATTTGCATGCACAGAGCACCAGTGCATGGGTGCATCTCTACCATGGTTTCTGGCACCTTTTCTCTATGGCACAAGAACTTGTTCTGAGAACAGAGCACGCCCCGAGCAGCTCCTCGCCTTGACAGGTACCATGCCACCATTGTGAAGGACCAGAGGGAGTTCTTCTGAATCACCCAGAAACAGCTTCTTGAAAAGCAGCAAAGGGTTCCCTCTCTCATTGCGAAGGGCCGGGCGCAGGACCGTCACCTGAGGCAGATTCCCATCGCCACTGATAGAGAAGGTCAGGCTTTGTACCTTAACTCCTGGAAGGCTGCAGGACAGGCAGGGGAGAAACCATTAGGGCTGGCACTCGTCCATTTCCCACTTGCTGAGCAATGAAGCGAGTGCCACCTCCTGTTTTCCCTGGCTGGTGCTCCTGCATCCCATGGCACAGCTCCCCCTCACCCCTCTCCTCCAAGCCAGACAAGGGCCATTCACAAGAGGAATCTGCTCTGGAGAGCCAGAGCCTTCCAGAATAACAGTGAAAAATCAGTGCCCTACATGGACTCATGCTGTAAATCATGAGGCAACAGACGGCACGTGGCAAACTCATTGCCTGTGGTGACATGAGACACGTGCAAAAAGACAAGCACAGCACGGAAACAGGTAAAAAGCAAGAAAGGAGGAGTAAATAAATAACAGCACCAGTAAAGATGATTTCCAAGAACACTAAACCAGGAACTGCTTATTAGGGCAGGACGCTGACTTGTCTTGTCCCAGTTCAGCGACAAAGGGTTGGGGAAGAGCAGGTCAGAGTCCCGATACAAACACAGGTCCCTGGACAGAGGAAATGGGCTCCTCCTTTTTAAGGGGTCCAATCACTCCTTCACACAAAACATCTGAATCTTCTCATTTTAACAGAAACAAGGATGAAATAACGCGCACTGACTGGCTGGCACAGAAACCTCTTCAGCTACCCCTTTGTCTTTGCAAAGCCCCAGCTCAGCTGTTGCACGTCTCCATTTCTTCGCAATTCAGTAAATTCCAGTTGTCTGCCTAACACTGCGCTGTCTTCACCGTCACTCGCACAGGCCAAACTATAACCCCTATTTTCTGCTCTGCTGTAGCCAGCAGTTACTGCCTCCTGCGTCATTTAATGCTACGTGCTCTACCTAAGGCTGCTGAAAGCAGGAGGGTTAACACGAGGTCTGTGTCCTCCCAAAGGAGAGGCAGCTATGAGAAAGGTGCGTCCCCTGCAAGAATTCAAAAGGTGACTTACTTTGCCCGGACGTCAAGGGAAGGCTCAAAAGTGCACTGGTAGTTCCGCGCCTTTCGTGGACTGAAGGTCACCGTAGCAAAGGCGTGGGAGCAGCTCGGCACATGCATCTGAACAGGATCCACCTTGAAAATGCCTCCAGTTCGCTTCTTACTCTTGGGGAAACCCACGAAGTAGTGTTAGGAGGAAACATCCTGCAGCATGCTGCAGTCTTACTCATATATGCGTCATGGGCAACAGCCCCAGACAGTGTCTTCCTTCTTGCTTCCCCTGACAGACTTCTTCCAGCTCAGAGAGTGACCCCAAAGTGGTGCTGACCTTGCACAGGGAGCTACCATAAAGCTCAGGAGTGCAAGAGCTTGCTCTGAGCACTGGGCAGCCACATCAGTGCACATGGGTGGTGGGGTGCACATGGAGAACCTTGAAAATAATCTAAAATCGGCCTTGAAAGAGAAGGAAAAGACCAGGGAGCCTGAGGAAGTGCTCGGCTTTGAGCCCTGGCACATCGGTCCAGTGGAAAAGCCCCCTACAAGCATGGTTCCAAGAGATACTCAGAACGGTTCAGGTCTCCCACCAAAGACCCAGAGGGATGAGCCAAGCCCTTGCTTAACACACACTGAAATCAACCCAACTGTCACCGTGGTATTGCTGCTCTCCCCTGTGGATTACCCTGCACTGAGCTGCAATGGTCCAAGCAAGGGGAAGCAATCAACCTGGAGAACAAGGTAGGCTGTCACACAGCCTTTAAAGAGCAACAGTCACCTTGGACTGGCCTCTTGTCCTCACCTGAGTGTCGATGGGTTTGACAGAGAGGGACACATCACAGGGAACTCTGTTGACATTGCAGATCTTGAAGCGAGCCGTGGCCTGGTGCCCAACCAGGACGTTGTTGAAGAGAAATCTGTTCTCATCTGTGATGAACACGCCCTTGTCTCGCACCATCTGTAGAATCTGGCAGAGGCTGGACTTGCTGCAGATTTGATGTTCCTCAAAGATGGACTTTATGTCGTTGGTCACAAATGCTGCAAGGAGCCAGAGGGAAGGCTGAGGATGGAGAAGCTTTCCTGCTCCATTTATCTGGGCCCTGCTGGCCTCTCGGAAGGCCTGATAAGCCCTTTCTGCCCAGGCCACTGCAAACCCAGCCTTGGGTAGGGGAATCAGCTGTGAGGATGCTACTCAGTCACCCTCAGTCTTAGAGGGTATTGCTTTCCTTTTCCCCTCCCAAACATCCTCCCCAAGCCACTTTCCCACTGGGAGACTTGAAAAGGACTGGACCTCTGAGGATTTCACGATGGGACCTGAGGCTCAGGGTGCCTCCCTACCCAAGCAGTAAGTTCAGGTGCTGATCAGCAGCAGGTCTGGCCACGGGAACCCGTAGACGAGGCGTACCTGGGATGCAGAACTCAGCAAAAAGCGTATAGGGGATGCCAAGGGGATTGTCTGCGGGCTCTCTGTTGCAGATATCGATGGAGAGTTCCTCCTTGCATTTCCCCAGTCGCGCTGCATAGCACTCCACCGTGACGGTCTGCCGGCCCCCAGGGGGGATGGAGCCATAGCCAGGGTACACCGTGAACACGCCGACACTGAAGCGTAACTGCAGAAAGAATCACAGGAGAGAGTGATGTCCAGCAGCCTTACCGTGAGCATCCTCAGCAAGGACCACGCCACTCCTGGGCCTCCAGCTGGACCCAAGCCCAGACCCAGGGCAGGGAGGGATGGCTCCATATCCCAAAGGCAGCCCCAGGATGGGAAGAACAAGCCAGGAGGAGCTGCACGCCTGTTCTAAGTGGCATAGGGGAAGGACTTTGGGTGTAAAGGCCGAGGGTGGTAGCTGGGATCCTTCAACCTCCATGGGTAAAGCAGGAGAGCAGAAATAACTGTCAGAAATGATGGGAGAGGAGAGGGACTGGAAATAAAAAAAAACCAAGGACACCTGATACCTATAGACTGGGAGTACAATCAGGGACAGTCCCATCTGTGGCATTCACAGATCTGTTTTGGCTAGCAGCTATGAAACACGGGACCTGCTCCCCTTCCTTGACCCCACAACCCCAGGTCTGAGCCAGAGCACGGGACTGTCAGTGGGGCTGAGCAGCTCCTGCCTCCGCTTGTGGTTGGGAGGTGATGGACCTTCATCACACAGACCTCATCCCATCCCATCCCATCCCATCCCATCCCATCCCATCCCATCATGATGAGTCCCAAGTGTAGGCACAGCAGTGTCCCCCCACACCACCTGCAGCAGTGCGTGCTGGGGAGCAGGATCCACTCACCGCCATGGCAGGGCCTGCACCCAGCTTCACTGAGGACTTCCTTTCCTCAACTAAGGAAGCGTTTTTGCTCTTGTCTTCTTTCTCATGGGAGCTGACGGTTTTCAACGGAAGTGCACTGAGAGGATGTCACGGTCCACTCAGGGACTCGTGATGATTCGTTTACCTTGATCTCGAAGCGCAAAATTAAGGCAGCCGAAATGCCAAGGGGTTATAATTCAATCAAAGAGAGACTTTATTATTTTTTGCCCGTAAAGCGGCACGCGATAGACAGCGTGGAGAAAAGGGGAGGAAAAGGAGGAAAGAGGATTATAGCTGCCACCACGGATCCAGAGGCGTCCCTATGGTCCCAGGCTCTGAGCAGCGTCTTGCCGGTCCTCAGTTGAGACTTGTTGTCACGACGGGCGATCTGTGATCCAGAGGTGGGGAGATTTCTCTCCGCTGGGGTTCAGTTAGGAACCATCTTTTATGCTCAGCAACAGCACCTCGCACCTCCTCTCTCCCATGGATTGAGGCCAATCTCCACCTTCATTTCGCAATCCAGGTTGAACTGCGCAGGCCCCAAAAGTTCTCGCTTTGCTTGCCAGAACTCGTCTGCGCCTGCGCCACCTCGTGTTCGGGGGTCTTCTGCTTCCTCACCTCATCTTCCTCTCGTGACCGCTAGGTGACCGGAAGACCCTCTGCGAGCCTCTGCGCATGCTCTTCCCTTGCTGGCGTTGGGTCAAGGAGGAGGTGGGGTAACTTTGGCTGAGGTAGCAGGTGAAACCCATCTTCTGGACAGCATCTATTCAATTTTTTCTTAGCTGTTACTTGCAGTCCTTGGTCACGGCGACTGCTCGTTCCAGGCAGTGCCTCCATCTCGGGTCATTGCTCCTTGGTCTTTCTCCGAGTTCCTGATGGCGATGTTGAGACAAGTACTGTTCTTCGGACCGAGACAAATACTGTTCTTCGGACCGACTCTTACACCACCCCGTGGCTCAACATTATTATCAGGACTTTGTGGCGGCAGCACAATCCTCAGAGAGAGAGAGGTTAAAGGGAGGAAAATAGGGAAATGGAGATAGTCTATCACGCAACCCGCTTTGTGTTGATGAAACTGAGAGGGATGTCTACATTGGAGGGAACATTGAACTGGTCGTTTGCATTAAGTACAGCTGTTAAACGCGTCAATCGCTTTACCATTCTCCAATTCAAAACATACAATACCATAGATAAAACAAAGCAGATCACGACCAATATCAAGAGAACAACAATGCGGTGACACAGCTTGTTCAGGATGCCTGTCGCAGTAGGTGACCACCCGAAAAGTGTGTCCCACCATTTATGTTCTGCATCCTTTTCTACTCTTTTCAACACACGGTGAACCTCCTCTACATCGTGGTGAACCGTTATCAAAGTTTTCTGTCCATTTACTTGGATCTCTTCCAAGATCTTCATCAAGTCTTGATGCTGCAAAAATTGCCTTACTAAGGAGAGGTTCATTCCAATCGGAGTAGGCAATAGCTCATGGAACAGCGTATAATTAGATTGTAGGAACTGGTGAGATATCACCGGTGCTAAGTAAGAAAAATCACATCCAATAATTTTGACAAAATTACAAATACAAAAATTTGAATGATTTCCATTATTTACTGTCACTGTACCTACTAATATTGAGCTACAAGCAGTTCTCAAGCACACACAGCCTTTGCTAACATATACTAGTATTGTCTTCTGATCATCAGGACGAACCTCAAAATGACAAACCTTTTGCTCAGTGTCCAGACAAATGTCTTGAGCACTGATTGTATCATCTTCACACATGAATCCTTGTTGTTCTCGCACAAGGCAAGATTCTAGATTTACGGTTTGCCATTTTTCATTCATTTTTCGGGCCCATACTCCATGCTCGAAAGGATAGAGTACAGCTCCATTGGGATTCAACCCTAATGCAATGATGGGATGGATTACAGATACAGAAGCATTACAGATTGTTAACACAAATGTTGTGGCCGTATTGGTAACAGGATTATATGTAAAATTTACCAAAGTCCACCAGGGTTGGAGTTCTCGTTCAAATTCAGTGGCCTTGTCCCAGACAATTTTCCGAATTTCAGTGGGGAAAGTACCTTCTTCACCCTCTCTTATGATCGAGGCAGCAACTGATTGCATCCACAGTTGTGCCTGAAGACAACTGAGAGCCAAGGAGAGATTGTTTTGGACCACACCAAATGCGTCTGTAATTAATTTGTGGTCCTTCACATTCACCTTTTCCCATTTTGGCAGCACTTTTGATAGCAGCCACTGGTTAGTTCCCAAAGCTAATAGGGAAGATTGCAAAGGCAGTTGCAATTTTGTTAAATCACTGGTTGTGGTGGCCAGTTTGTTCATCAGAATTTCTGAATCCATATTGTTTAACACTCCCAATCCTGTTCCCAATGCGCCAGTTAGGTCTCTCTGTGTTCGTGTCTTGGAAGATAACTGTCTCCGCAGCCATGTTGTCCACCCCTCGAAAGAAGTTAAAACAGTCATAGAAGGTTGAAGAATCATTTCCTTGAAAGATTGTAAGTTGCACTTGTGAGTGGAAAGGATCTTTATAGCCTTCCTCAACTTAAATTTGCTCTCTTATTTGCAATTTAAGTTGAGGAATTAATGTCATAACTCATTTGCGTTGTCTTCAGAGTCCCTCGGACTCTTACACTGCCCCATAATTTGTCACAGGATGTTATTGTGTGAGCAGCTTTCTCCTTGCACAAGGGCAGGTTTTACCTGTCAAGGTGTGCTCATGACAGGTAAACCAGAGTTTTTCCCGGATAGTGCCCACTGCCTCTGCCCTGCGATGGCCTCGCTCCTGAGGAAGGAAATTGCTGTCAGCGGGACTGTTGTCTCTTGGTTTCCCCATGGCCCAACGAAGTTGTCCTTTTTTCTCCACCAGTGCCCTGGCTCCCAGTGCCCCCCACACCCTCCGCTTCTCTGTGGCTCTCTTTGCCCTATGCTGCCAGCACAGCCCTGGGCTCAGTGCAGACCTTATGTCTCAGTGAAAGGGAACTGATGCTCCTTTCTTGAATTTTGTCCTCATCTGTGCACTCGCTCTCTGGATGGTGGCTCCTGTTCAGCCCACCGGATGGTGCCCCAGCATCCTCATCTGCTCCTGCACAACTGTTCCTCAGCAGTAATTCCCACTGCAGTCTGCTCCTCTCTGACGTGTCAGATGTCTCCTTGGCAAAGATCCCTTCTCTCTCGTTCTGCGGCCCCACAGTTCCAGGTGTTTGTTTTCAGACTCCTTCGAGCTGCCCACCTACCAGGACAAGCTGAGCCTCCCTCTCCGGGAGGCTCTGAGCACTGGATTCAGTCCTCCGTGGACAAAAACTCCTGGTACTTTTGAATGGAGACGAGTTGGCTGGTGGGACGCTGGGCTGCAAAGGAAGGAACAGGGATGAGAGTTCAATTGGTTCCTCACCTAACTTCCTGCTCTGCAAGGACCCTGGTGTCCCTTCATAAATGCATTATTTTTTTATATTGTAAACTGCCGTTGATGCCAAATCCACTGCCTTTCTCCCCATTTTCTCTCAGGCTGTACTGTCATCGACTGTGGTGCCCAGAGCTCTGGGCGGGCTCCTTGCCTGAGCCTTCTGGGCAGTCACTGAGGTGACACTTGTGCAGAGATGCAGTGCCCTCAGCAGAAACGGCAGCCGTTTCCCTCCTTGCCTGGGAAGGCTCATCCCTAGCAGTGTCCCAGCGTGATTCCCAGTTGTGCTTGGTTTGGAGGTAGTTTTCTGTCATCTCCTGGCACGTGCTGTGATGAAAAGCGTGCCTGCTGCCTTCTCATCCAAAGTCAACTGTTGGGTCTTGGGAAGTCAAATCTTGGGAAGTCAAATCTGATTCCACCCGATCCTTCAAGAGGGAACTCCATTGTCAGCAGAGATTTACTACCTGGTTTATCCTCAGGAACTGACTCAGCCCAAGAATCAGAAATTAGCATTGGATCGGAACTCCTGACAGTCACTTTTTCTGAGTGCTTTTTGACTGCGGCTGGAAGATGCCCCAACCACCGATGATTATTCTTTCCTGGGAAACCAACCTTACAAGGGCCTGAGTTTCTTTGGTGTTTCGGAAGGGGTACAGGAAAGGGGGCGGCACAGGTGAACACAGGTCCCTCTTGCAGGATGCTGGGTCTGTCCATGTGCGGAACAGAGCCAGTGGCAGTCCTGTGAGTAAAACCAGCAGGCACTGGGCACTGTGCTCCTTGATTTCTAGGAAATACCAAAGCACGGAGCCTGCAGGTAGGAGGGGTTGTTGAAGTGAGTCCACTTCTGTGTGGGCACCTCTGTGTCCATCGCATTACAGATGGGGAAACTGAGGCACGGAGCCATCATTTGTTCAGGGTGATGGGTTGATTTGAAACCCACCGTGGTTCTGAGGCCAGGTTTTACTGATCAGAGAGGTAATGCGAGCTGAAACCTTTGCATGTCTCTAACCAAGCCAGCGCCTGTCTTTGTCTTCACAGGGGCTGTGTCATCGGACCAACTTTTCATTTCAATGTACCTTCCCTCCAGTTTGGTCTCGTCTCCTTTGGTGAGTGTGCCCTGCACTTGGACTTCAAGTCGAGGTGTCTGTGTTCGTGGCCAACGTGGAGCACTGCAGCATGAGAGCATCCATCGCTTGTGTTCCTCCGCAGCAGCCTTCGGGGTGTTAAACCAGGGCTGCTGGTTGCTTAGGCAGAATTTGGCCATTGTGAGATCAAATGGGACCAAAGGAAGAGAAAATCAGCGTGTCCTGGTGTCCCTCATAGTCTGCCCAGCCCCAGCCTCCCAATGCTTGCAGCAGAATGGCTGTGACAGTCCGTGTCCCAGAAGGGCCCAGGGCACGGGACTGCAGGAGAAGGGAGTTTATACCATGTAGGAGCTTGTAGCTGCCCTCAGTGAATGTTCCTGTTGCAAGGCAACGCTACCATTTCCCACCTTACCTTCAGTGTGAGGTGTTAGTGCTGCGAGGACACCTCTATCAGCTACCAGTGAACATGCCCAAAGCATAGCTGTGCATCAGGCACTGATGTCCTTGGAGATGTGGGCTCCTTCCCTGCTGAGAGGCCGGCTCTGCTGAGAGAGCCAGCGGTTTAGCATCCAGAGCGCCTCCACTGAAATGCAGATCCTGGGTCTGCATGTCAGACTCACCAAAGGCTTTTTACTGAGATGATCTGCAGTTTGGCTGTGAAATCAGTTATGAATTGGTTGAAGGGCCGTTATTGTTCTGCGCCCAGAGTGCCCTGTTTTCATGCTCCTCATGGACCTTTTAACAAAACTCACTGCCTTTCCAAGCCACTTCCTCCCCTGCCTGCGTCCTTGCTCTGGCACTTCTTTGTTTCCTTCTGAATAAATCAAACAACAAGAAATGCGCCAGGGTAGAAAGATGGTTGTGTAACAGGAGCTTGGTGCTCCTTAATCTGAGTTCATTAACGAGGCCTTTTCAGCCGAAGGCAGCTGTGGGCTGTGCTGCTGGCTGCAGTCTGTGTCTGGAAACTTTGGTTTGGGCGGTGTTTGTCCTTTTTGTGCCTCCTGCCTCCCTGCTGGAGTCACTGCTGGAGGCAGACAGCGGGCTGTCGGTGGCACGGATGAGCTACCTGCTGCATCTGCAGCGGGTTTCCCTCCCCACCTGCGTTCCAGTGACGCTTGGTCAGCAGCTGTTGGAGATGACTTCTTCTCCGAGAGCGGCTAGCCAGGCTGGATACCTGCTCTGGAGCAGGCTGTGTGCTCGTGTCCTCTCTCTGCAGAGCATCCCCATAACACGGGGCTGTCTCTGGTGCCCAATGGAAAGCTAGTGTCAAAGTTTGCGTGATGTAAACCTTTGCAGGCAGTAACCAAAGCCAGTGTGCAGCGTGGATGCCATGTCCCCATTTGTTAGGTCAGGTGCGACACAGTTCCTGCTAATTCCAAAGCCAGCATCCCGCTTGCCTCCTATGGAGTGAGCTGCAAGTTGTCTCGTGCTCAGTCTGGTTGCCCCAAACCAGGAGATGCCTTAAGGATCCTGCCTAGAGAAAATGCATTGGATTGCTTTGCATCATGTTGGAGCTCCGAATTTCACTCATCCTTTGTCTTCCCGTATCTTCTCATGGATGGCAGTGCACAACTTATTCCTGGACATAGCAGGGAATTTTATGGATTGAATGTTCAGAATAAGTGGTCTGTCTGGGTGCACACTCCTGAGTTAATTGGTGCTGGTTTAGGAGCGTATGAGAGAGCTCCTCAGAGAGAGAAATACTTGTGTTTGCATTGCCAAGAGCAGGCTTTGCCATCTCTGTGATCAGCACAAAACTTCAGTGACAATTAATTTCTTGCTCAGCTTCTCAAATTAGCTGTGATTCAGACTGAAAAGAGCTGAACCCCAAGCACAGTTTTATCATAACAGGGCATTCACACCAGGAGTCACGGGATAATTGGTGCAGAAATCCATACTTGTGTCATTTTCCTAGGCTTTCCTCGCACCTTGTCATGTCGCCTCACTAACACCTCCTCGGTGCCGATGACCTTCAACCTTCGCATTCCTGGGGACGGCTTGGGAGAGCCCAGTGTCAGCAGTTCTGTTATGATAGTGAACATTCCTCGCCCATCCTGGAGAAGGGGAGCTCACGCACACATGAGACCGACTGAATTTACCATAACTCCCTGCAGAGGGACCATCCTCCCCCAGGGCTTCCTGGATATCCAGGTAGGTGAACAGTCTGGCCACGTGTGCTTCAGCAGGCGGAGCTGAAGCTTTGCTGAGTTGTGAGAGGGTTTTAGTGCTGCTAGCGTGACCCAAGTGAGATACGTGCGCTGGTTAGGCTGGGTCACTGTGGGGCATTTTCTGAAGGAGCACCGTTTTGTCTCCAAAATCGTAAGCTGAACATCTTGTACCGTATTGTCAAGGACAGAAACCATTCATGTGTTGTTGAGAGCTGCTTAGAGCGATTTCTTTGGTTTACGGTAGACAGAGGAAAGATGAGGACTGAAGGTGGCTGTTACGAGAGATGAAGAGATGTCATTGCATAAAGCAGTCTGCTTTTCATTCTGATTTCACCTCTCGTGTTGAGCAGAAGGAGCTGTATTCACTGCAGATTGGAAAAGCTCTGGTACCTGTTAACTGCACAACATCTACTGGGCCACGGTTTGCCCTCAGCTTCCCATTGTAAAGCTGAACTCACTCTGTTGACATCAACAGTTTTCCTCTGGATTACGCTATTGTAGTCAAGACTAAAAACTGATCCCTTGAATTAGGGCAAAGTCCTCTCTTTCCTTACTGTGGAAGGAGAACCAGAGGACACCGTGCATGGCCGATGCCTTTTGGCAGTAATAAAGTATTTGCTGCTCTTCTTTTCCACCAGGTCACCCTGTGCTCCAACACCATGAAGAGATACGAGTTGGAACTGGTGGTGGACGTGGAGGGTGTTGGCAAGAAGGTGTCAGCATTGCTCCTCACAGCCAGGTATCAGCGCTTTTGTGGGCGCTCATCCTCTCTCCTGGTACCTCCACCGCTGGCACGCTGCCTTGCACGCAGTTTACTGGCTCCATCTCCAGATGAGGGGTTCTGCCTAATGAGCCAGCTCTGCCCAGCCAGAGATGAGAAGGGCAGTGCTTTGAAAGCAGCCCATGTTGCAAAGCACCTGGGCTCGACAGACAGGCACAGCCCTGAGACTTCTTCTAAAGGGAACGGCAATTGTATTCCTTATTGGCCTGGGTTTTGGCGCTTTTTGGTGTAAAAAAATTCCAAAGGGCTCCCTCTCCTCCTTCCTGCAAGTGCTGGACTTGTGCTGGGTTGTAATCAAAATGCAACGTGTGTTTGGGGCTGCTGAAAGCTGGTTTCTGGTTCAGTTAATGAAGGTGCGTGCAAATGGGGAAAGAAGCTTGTGGCAGGACTGGTGAGGGAGAAATCAAGGTAAGACCTCACAGAGGAGAAAGCAGTCCTTGATGTGGAGGCTGAGCTGAGGTTCTTGTGCTTCCTTTTGGTTCTTCTGAGCATTAACATTCTCAAATCTAAGCGGAAAGTTGTTTTGGCTGCAGCCGGGTTCAATCCTGTTGTGCTGCAGTGGGTGTCAGTTTAATTACAAGAGGGATGAGTTTCCCTCTCCCAGGCAGAGCCGTCCAGTCAGTGTCTGGGCTGGGATTTTGTAAAGCAAGTGCAGACAGTGTATGGACCTGTGGGAATGGAATTGGGAGAGGGCGATCCCCCACTGCGTAAGGCAGGGGGTGGCTGGGGACCTCCATCCCTGGGACAAGTAGCTGAGTTTTCATGCAGGGCAACAGCGATACGGGAGAGGAGAGAGATGTCTTTACTGAGATACTGGAGTCTCGTGCCTCGGCGAGCGCTGGGCCCCAGTGGGAAGGCTCACCCAGAGCTCACGCCTTGCTGGGGCTGTTGGCAGGGTCCTTGCAAGCCTCCTGCAGCAAAGGTGCCCATCAGACAGTTCTGGCACAGGGCACCATGCTCTGCCTGGGCACCTGGCAGCCTCTGTGATACTGGGTCTCAGGGTTTGCTCCTCCTTTACAAGAGGTTTTTGAGTAAGAAGAAGTTAAAGGTGATTTATGGCTGTAGGAGTATTAAATGTCTTTGGCAGTGACAAATGTGTGATGCTCCATTTCACACTATTGAGGGAGTCAACGAACTCTGTATTCTCTCAGTATCTCGAATTTCCTTTTGGTCATCTCTCTGCCTAGATGTGTCGTTCCTCAGCTGCAGGTGCTCAACCCTGCTGTGATGTTTGGACAGTGTTTCCTGAAAGTCCCCTATCAGCAGATGCTGACCCTTGTGAACAACAGCGATCTTCCAGGCTGCTACAGGGTTCTTCCTCAGGTTTGGCACTGCATCCGCTTCCTGTTCTCAGATGTCACTGAGGGGTTTAGTAAAGGAAAAATAAGAAGAGTTCTGGACAAAACCGTGGCAAATTATATTCGTTGGTTCCTGAGCTCATATCGCTACCTGAATATAAGCTCTTTACAAAGCAGTTTATCTTCTAATCTTTACGATACTTTCATGCAGGAGAATTTAGAGAGTTTTGAAAGCCTGCGGCAAGGAGGCTGCCGGCACAGGAGTGGGTGTTTGTGGATGCAGCAGCTTCTGGACCCCCTCAGGGTGCAAAGCCCATGCTGGTCTTGCATCTTGCTTTGCACCTTTCTGCTTTCTCCCAGGGCTTTTTAAAATGTGTTATTAGTTGCTGCTGTGGTAGATGTCAAGAAGTTCAAAGTGTCCTCTGAAGCTGGGTTTGATTCTGTCCCTTACAGGAACACAAGGATGCTGCTGCTGTGCAGTACTTCAGCCCCGTGCCTTGTGGGATTATCCAGCCTCACAGCTCCGTGCACGTCCCGTTTACACTGGAAGCCCAGGTGGTGGGAGAGCAGGACACTGTTGCTCGTACCGCGGTGTTTGGGAGGGAAAGAGTGCCACTGGTGAGTGCTGGGGGAGATGCGTGACACTGCGGGATTCTTGCGGGGGGGCCTGAGATGTGCAGGGATTCTTCCTGGGGAAACAAGGGCTTGTACCACGTGGCTGGTGTGGGCAAGGAGCGAGGGGATTCACGGCACGAGCAACAGCGAGGGCCTGGAGAAGAGGCAGGGTGGCGTCCTCTTCAGTGACGGTCTGAGTGTCTGACAGCATTTGATGATTGATTTGTGATACGGGACAACAAGAGCAGTGTGAAACCCAGCAGAGCCCCTGGCTCTCACACTCTGCTGCTTTACTGGATGAACAGCAACTGCTGCTTCACTGGGACTTGTGTTCAGGAGCGCACGGGGATATCCCTGAGCCCTGCTAAAGCAAGCGCTGTGTAAGAAACTGTGCTGACAGTCAGGCCCATCTCATCTGAGAAATGTCCGTCACATCTCTCTGCCCAAAGCGCCGGCCAAAGATCGCGTGCAGCTGGAGCACAGAGGCTTTTTTATTTTCTACCAAGCTTGGAACTGAATGAAGCCAAGCATTCCTGGACCAAAGCCTCCTGAAAGATGTCTGCATTTAGGCGTGCACAACAGCAGTGATGACGACAAAATCTGGGCAAGAGAAGGTTGTCTGTAATGTCCTGGCTTCATCGAGCTGAAATCAAGAACAGATTTAGTGACTTGAACTTTAATTTAAAATGGTACTGACGTTTTAAGCAGCAGTTTTAAAATGTCTGGTGATGCGTCTGGGCATGAGAGAGGGTGTCGGAGGACTGCTGGGATCCTTAAGCGTTTCGTAGTAGAAACAAGGCTGGCATTTTGAAAGTAGTCGAAGGGATGGAAACTTTCATTAAACCAAATGGAAATGATGCTGCTCAGCCCCCTGGATGCCACTCAGTATCTCAGCCCAGGCCTTTGTGGGTGTGCATGGGACCCAGCCAGCAGGAAGTCCAGGCAGGACGGGCTGGCAGGAGTCTCAAGTTTGACTGAACAGTTACTCAAAAATATAAGGCAGACTCCCCTTTAAAAGGAGGGTTTCTCCCCACTGAAATAACCTCGCTGTTAACTTGTTTAACTCCAGTGTTCTTGCAGAACTTTTACCCTTGGGCTAAGAGTTTATAGATTCCAGCTTTACCTTAATCTTTGTTCTCTGGGGATGAAGATGCCAATTTTTGTCCTGATGGGCAGGCGATTCAGCTGGAGAATTCCAGCTGTCCCCAGAGAAACTGACTGGCCTGAGACTGAGCGAGTGTGTGCACCCACTGAGTTGATCTTTAACAGGGGGCATTTATGCTCCGTTGCTGCCAGCGCCCAGCGAGTGTTGTTAGAAACCCTGCTGGGTACGGTGACACCACCGAGAGGAGTTTCTGACTGCCAAGTGGGATTCTTTGCATTTTCTGTAGGACTGCCTGACAGTCTGGGTGTTTCAGTCATCCCTGGTCCAGAGCTTTCTGGGCTGGCAGAAGAGCCAACCCTCTTGTTGCACCTCCTGCACTGGGGGCAGATCCTACCTGTATGGGTTCCATGATGTAATTCTGAGCTCAGGGGAATTGCTGCGATGTATTCCCAGACAGTAAAACATCAGCTTGCTCTTGTCTTAGGTTGTACCGTCTGGTGTCGATACCAGGTCTTTACAGAGCTGGGTGAAGTGTCACATGGATCTTTCATCCAGGCTCTGAAGGGTCCCTCTGTGGGTCTGTTCCCTGCTGTTTTCTTTGCCCGTGACTGCACGCCAGCTTCCACTTGGTGTGTGCCATCTGCTCCATAAGGAGCTGGTAAAAGCCAGCCCTGGGGCTGCCGGGATAACGTCATGTTATCACGCACTCTGATGGAAGCCAGCGGGCCTGGGCGTCCTCCGTTTGTTGTTCTGCTCATCTCCAAAGGGCTCTGCCCTGCCTGTGCTGCTTTGGCCTCGCTGCCGCTTGGAAGCAAATCCAGCTGGCAAGGCCCAGCCCTTCTCTCCTGCTCCTCCTTCGTGGGAGCTTTGGGCAGCATCACCCAGAGTGCAGCTCTCCCTGCCTCCCTTCTCCCAGAGGGATAAAATGTCCATCACTGTGTGTGGCTTCAGCTCCTCCTTTTTGAGGTGCCAGCCTGGGTAGGTGAGTTTTGGCTCGCTCCTGCCCAGTGTCCTGCCAAGGCATGAGCATTTCTGGATGCCGCTGCTCCTGGCTGAGTTGCCTGGTGGTTGTGACAGCTGTCAGTGCTGTTTCCTCGAGTCAGATATCCTCGGAGGTTTGTCATCGTGAAGGCTGGTTTCTTTGGTGGTGAAATCATACTCCATCAATCACACAGCATCTTGTCAACATGGGGAGTTTTATTGATTCAGATCCTGTTCCGGCGTTTGGAACCAATGAAATCCAACCAGACTGGATAAATTCTCAATTGTTTTTAATGATGTGAGAAGGTGGTTCAGCAAAAGGACCCACATTCCTCTTCCAATAGGCTGTGCCAGCTCTTCAGGAACAAAGCTTTTGGGTCTCAGACAGTCAAATGGAAAAACAAAAATGCTGCTTCAGTAATGGAATTATTCATGTCTGTTATTCGTATCATACCAGAAGCACACGTAAGCACAATCAGCAGCAACTGACTGGCAGGATCGCTGCTCTGCAGAGCCTGCTGTGCTCCTGGCTTGTGCCACTTTCCAGAGGGGTGGCTTTGGGGATGTTAAAGGATTTCCTCTCCAAGTGTGGCTGTGCAGTAGCAGAAGTCAGAGAGGGTGGTTTAGGGCAAGAGAGAGTAGGAAGGGAGCTGGGAGCAGGCAAAGGGTAGAGAAAGGAGAGCCAATGCGTGGGGGAGCTGTGGAAAAGCAAGCGTGACAAACTGGGTTTCTTCCTCTGCTGATAACGGGAGCCTGTGGCTTTCCGCTGGGATCACTCTGGGTCCCTCCCACACTTGCTCCAGGCCTTCTGTTTCAGTCTTACAACATCACAAACTTCAAAGAGCTGCAGTTATCTCTCAGTCTAGGAGCACTCTTAGAGCTCTCTAACCTTCTGAAACTTTCCCTGTTCTGTTTCATCTTTCCTACCTGCTTCCTGGAGCAGGAAATCCACTTGGTGAGCATTGGAGAAGGACCGGTCGTCTACGTCCATCCCAACAAGATAGATTTTGGCAGTATCCAAGTTCTGCAAGATGCTTCCCAAACTCTCCACCTCTCCAATCAAACTGTCATCCGTGCATCCTTCCGGGCAGAGATGGTAAGTATCTGTGGGGTTATTTTCCTACAAAAAATGACTGGTCCATAGCAACTGGCTGATACCAAATATGGGCTAAAGGAAGCCCTGCTGCTTCAGGGGCAGATGACCAGGTTACGAGGTGTCGTGTGCTGAGGCAGAAAGGAAGGGCAGAGAAAATAAGTGAAGCTTCCACTAGAAGCACAGGCAGAAAGTGAATGGAAAAAAGCAAGATGATCAATCCGGGGAAACAGTGAGTGAAACAAAACCCTTGTGGCAGGAAGGAGTCTCTGGGAGCAGGATTATGTTTCCTCTGTAGACAAACACAGGCAAGAGGGCTTGTCTACCACTGAGTCCTGGAGGAGAGAAAGGAGCACAGTCACCTTTAGTGATTGGCATGACATTTTCCATGTGGGAAACTTCCCAGGGATCATTATAATTGTCAGCTTGACTTCTGTCAATATTTCCACAACAGCTCGCCCCAGCCTCTCAGCCAACCCCGCTTTCCCAAGGGCAGCCAGATCTTGTAGCCCCGTTGGGTGGCCACTGAGAGGGGCAGATTTCAGCAGGGCCAATGGGTGTTCTCCTCCCTGAACTTTTCTTGCCAGGGTAAATCCAACTCTGGAGAAGCTGTCAGCTAATCTTGGTGTGGGTTTCCTGGCTCTGGGATCACTGGGCACATATGTTTAAGCGAGTGTGAAATAAACCTGCATGAAGCTCGTGCTGATAGAAGGGTTTGGAAGGTGTTTTAAAGGGTTTGCTCAGTGATAGCTTAAGGAAGACTTGATTACTCACCTAGCTGACTGTGATGGGACTGTCCCTGTTCAGTTCCAAGCTCCAAGGTTATGCTGAAGGGGAGAAAAAGGTACCAGAAAGGAAATCAAATGGTCAGGGCACTGGCAAGGGTGTCCTGCCTGGAAAGCCGAAAGGGTGTCTGTGAGCACAGCCAGCTCCTGCAGTCAAAGCCAAGGCCCTGGGAGTGGGCTTTGCACCTTCCTCGGGACTGGAGAACAGAATGTTCGTCTGCCCCCTGCCACTCAGTGTTGTCCTGGCCTTGGACCAACCCTCCTTAATCTGCGATGCAGACCAGCCGCTCCTCCCTGCACATGTCCAGGTGAGCAGCTGTGGAGCTTCCTGCTGGTGGGGATGGAAGAGGAGCGTGGTGGTACCTTTCTGTTGGGAAGCCCTTCAGGAGAGAATTTTTTCTTCAGAGTCAGCAGTAGCCTGACCTGAACTAAATCATCGAATCACAGAATGTTTTGAATCAGAAGGGACCTTAAATCCCATGCAGTTCCACTCTGTGCCATGAACATCAGATTAGAAGTTGTTGAACAAAACAAAAGACCATGTGAGCTGGGGAAACACGTCCTGGCTCTAAGACATGAAGAGAAGTGAGCAGGCAGGTGGATCTGGGCGAGCCCCGCGGTAAAGGTTTCTCTTGGAAGCCACCCCAGTGCTCCATCCCCTGTAACCGCAAGAGCCACTGGCCCTCTCTGAGGGCAGCTCTGGCCTCAGGAAGGCTGAGGAGCCTGGCATCTGCCCCAGTGTTTGGTGGAAGGTGTTGGACATGGACTTGGCTGAGCACGGGTTATTGTATCACAGTATCACAGTATCGTAAGGTTGGAAAATACCTTTGAGATCATCGAGTCCAACCTATGACCCAACACCTACACCTACTCCTACTTGTCAAGTACACCATGGCACTAAGTGCCTCATCCGATCTCTCTTTAAACACCTCCAGGGATGGTGACTCGACCACCTCCCTAGGCAGCGCATTCCAATGAACAATTACCCTCTCAGTGAAGAATTTCTTCCTAATGTCAATCCTAAACCTCCCCTGGCGAAGCCTGAGACCGTGTCCTCTCGTTCTGTCACCGGTCACCTGAGAGAAGAGTCCAACTCCTGCCTCACCACAACCTCCCTTTAGGCGGTTGTAGAGAGCTATAAGGTCTCCCCTGAGCCTCCTCTTCTCCAGGCTGAACAACCCCAGCTCCCTCAGTCGCTCCTCACAGGGCTTGTGCTCCAGCCCCTTCCCCATCCTCGTCGCCCTCCTCTGGACACACTCCAGCATCTCAACATCCTTCTTAAACTGAGGGGCCCAGAACTGGACGCAGCACTCAAGGTGCGGCCTGACGAGTGCCGGGTATAAGGGGATGATGACTTCCTTAGTCCTGCTGGCCACACTATTCCTGATGCAGGCCAGGATGCTGTTGGCCTTCTTTGCCCCTTGGGCACACTGCTGGCTCATGTTGAGTTTCCTGTCCACCAGCACTCCCAAGTCCCTTTCCGCCTGGCTGCTCTCCAGCCACTCTGCACCCAGTCTATAGCTCTGCATGGGGTTGTTGTGTCCAAAGTGTAGGACCCGGCATTTGGACATGTTAACCCTCATGCTATTGGAGTCAGCCCTTCTCTCCAGCCTGTCAGGGTCCCTCTGCAGGGCCCTCCTACCTTCCAGCAGATCGACACTCCTCCCAGCTTGGTGTCATCTGCCAACTTGCTGATGAACTTGCTGATTTTGTCCGTGTTTGAGGAAGAAGCCTCTCCGGCCTCATCCATCTTTTGCTCCAAGCCATGGCTCTTCTTCCGCATCAATTTTGATGCTTGACATCTTGATTTCTCCTCCTCTGTGTCCGGGTTTTTGACATCAGGCCACTGCACGGTGTGCTGCAGCCAGGCGAGAGCCAGCGGGACATGTTCACCGTCTTTGGCCACACAAACATCATTACCAATGTCATGGCACATGGCAGGGTGGAAGGAGAAATGACCCCTGAGGTTGCACTGAGAGGGGAGGCTTCAATTTGTCAGCTACCTCCTGGACATCACAGAGATGGACTATGGGCTGCAGGCACGCGCTTCTCTTGGCAGAGATCCTTGAAACCATCACCGATGGGTGTAGGGGATGGGCTAGGGCTGTCTCCCCTCCCAGCTGCTCTGTTGGCTCTATGGCTTGGAAGTACAACGTCCGAGTGATACTTCCTGCATCCACGCTGGGATTTGTGACCATCCCCACCCCTATTAAAGATAGGAATTCCTCCTGTTCAAGGTAACAAACACTGTCTCCTGGGGCAGGCGGCATCTCAGCAGTCATCTCCGGAGGAAAGTGTTGCCAAGACACCGATCTGCTCCTAAAGCCTGAGATTCAAGAAGATGCTTTTTTTCAATGCTTTTGATTAAGCAACAGAACAATCCAGGGAGGAGGTCCCTGACTAATCCGCACTTTACTCATTTTCAGTTAAAAACCTGTCACGGTCCACTCGGTGGACTCGTGATGATTCGTTGACCTTGATCTCGAAGCGCAAAATTAAGGCAACCAAAATGCCAAGGGGTTATAAATCAATCGAAGAGAAACTTTATTATTTGCCTGTAAAGCGGCACGCGATAGACAGCGTGGAGAAAAGGGGAGGGAAAAGGAGGAAAGAGGATTACAGCTACCACCACGGGTCCAAAGGCGTCCCTATGGTCCCAGCCCCCGAACAGCGTCCTGCCGGTCCTCAGTCGTGACTCATCATCACGACAGTCATGATCCATGATCCAAAGGTGGGGAGATCTCACCGGGGTTGGGTTAGGAGCCATCTTTTATGCTCAGCAACAGCACCTCGCACCTCCTCTCTCCCATGGATTGTGGCCAATCTCCGCCTTTGTTTCACAATCCAGACTGAACCGCGCAGGCCCCAAAAGTTCTCGCTTTGCTTGCCAGAACTCGTCTGTGCCTGCGCCACCTCGTGTTTGGGGGTCTTCTACTTCCTCACCTCATCTTCCTCTCGTGACCGCTAGGTGACCTGAAAACCCTCTGTGAGTCTCTGCGTGTGCTCCTCTTTGTTGGCTTCCGTAACAGGGAGGAGGTGGGGCAAACTTGCTGAGGAAATCCATCTTTTGGACTGGCAGTCCCTGGTCACGGCAACTGCTTGTACCATGCAGTTCTTTTCTCTCGGGATGTTTGCTTCTTGGTCTCTCTCCAAGTCCCTGATGGCGATGTTGAGGCAAATACTGTTCTTTGGACCGACTCTTACAAAACCCCACCGATGTTTCTGGCTGCTGGCCCTCTACGTGTTGTGCTGTCTCTCCTTGTGCTGTCACTGCAAGATCTGCAGATGCTTGTATGTGGGTGCCTCTCCTTCAGTCAGTGCCTTGATGCCACCTCCTTTGCTTCAGCTGTTAAAGGACACCTTGAAGTGTAGAGAACTTGTATCCTCTTGGGTGTCCTTATCCCTGATCTTCATGTGGTTGGTGTTGCCCCTCTGTGTGCTGCCATAAAGATATGTTCCTGTGCAGGGCAAAGAGGTACCTTTGGCTTTCAGGTCCCTGGGTTGACCCAGGAGAGCCAAGTGTCCCTGTCTCCTCCCTTGTGTTTTTCTCCTGTGTTGTGTTCATTTACTGCCGTCCCAACAGAGGCAGAAGGAATTCCCCAGCATCAGACCTGGGTCTGTAACTCCCTGCTCCTCTCTGGTCTCTTCAGCTGTTTCACAAAGTTACAGAAGAAGAGGTCACCCAGCGGAACCGTGGGAAGATGGGACTCATGGACCCGGTGTTTCACCCCAGTGAGGTCGCTGCAGACTGCCCGTGGTGCTGCGAGCCCCTGATCCTGCCCAACAGGGTGAGTAAGGAGGTGGCACAAGTGGTGACCCCTGGCCCTGTGCCCGGCTGCCCAGGAGGGGCTGTAGGGAAAAAATGGGGAATAAACAAATGGAAAAAGAAAAGAAAAGAACACAGGAAGAGGCAGGGCCATAAGCAGTCGCGGCTGGGGGCAAAGGGGCCAAGCCAGCGCAGTCCTAACAGACCCCGTGGGTGACCTGAGCCAGCAGGTGGCTCTGCTGTCCCATGGTTCCTGGGGAGAGTCACAACCCCTTGGGGAGCTCTGGGTCCCAGCTGTGAGCTCTGCCATTGTGCTGACACTGGGGCCGGATGGTGCCAGCTCTCCTGAGGGTCACCTTACCCAGTCAGGGCCCTTGAGAGCCACCTGGGAACCCCTGTCATGCTGTGACAGGAGCTGCCAGCCCTGCTGAGAGTAGGCAATTCTGGCTGGAGAATGAGCTTCTGTTTATTCAGTCTGGCTCTTGCTGCAGAGGGGACACGGAGCGGCAGAGCTGTGCTCGTGCTGTGCAAAGGGCAGTCGGTGGGTTTGTGCTGAGGGAATGCATCCCTGCAAGTCCTCTGAAGGGCACGCTGTACCCTGGGGTAGGAGACCTTGGCCTTTGGATACAAGAAAACTAGAAGGTGATGTTGTCTGATACGTATGAGAACCTGCCTCCTCTTCTCAGTGTGTCTGTTGTCTGAGCCATCCCTCCACCAATCTCTTTGGTGCATTCCCTCCCTCTTTTCCCGCACTCTGCAGGGTTACCATGCCAACATGGCTCAGCCGACCCTCTGCCTCTCCAAGGATCGACTGGAGTTCTCCGCTGTCCAGTGTGGGCAGTGCCAGGAAGAAACCATCCAGCTCCACAATCCGCTGCCAGTTCCCTGCAGATGGTTCATCACCATCAACGAGCCTGAGGAGAAGGTAAATCTCAGGCACTGTGTAACTTCTTGGTTGCGTTTTCTTTTCTTCTTTTGCCTTTTCTGCCCGTGGCTGCTTCTGCGCTTGAGCTACAGTGTGTTCAAGGATGCTTTTGAGGCTCCTGAGCAAGGCTGATTCACCTGGACCTGTTCATGAGCTGATGCTTTGCCTCTCTGCCACCTTCACCCATTCCTCCTCCTCCGAGAAGAGTGCCTCCCCACCTGCTGGCCCTGCCTACATGTTTGTTACCCAGTTCGAGACCGGTGGTGGCCACGGCTGCTTTGAACGTGGGTGCTCTCGGCACGATGACGGGGTCTCAGAGCACTGCAGGAATGGAAGTCTGTCCTCCCAGACCAAGGAGTCCTCACATCTTTGATTTTGTGCTCAGCTGTACAAACGTGTGCCAGAAGGTGCTCGACGGAAGCTGCCCCAGGAGCTGAGGAGCAAACCCGATGTTTTCACGGCGCTGCCCTCGGCTGGAGCCGTCTCGCCGGGACAGCGATGCAACGTGCGAGTCAGGTTTTCACCCACGGAAGAGGTGAGATTGGCGAGTGTCCCCCTGGGAGGTCTGGCAGGGCAGTGTGGCAGTGAGAGCCCAGCGCAGGAGATGAGGGCATCTGCCCCACAGAGCTTTCTGCAAGCCCCGTACCCACCGTGCCTCAGTTTCCCCTGCAGCACCCTCTGCTGTGAGGTGCTTTGAAATCCCTGCAGGGAGCTGGCACAGAGGGCACCAGGGCACTGCCAGGCGGCTCCCTCTGCACATGGGGGGAGTCTGCCTGTTTCCTCTCATCTCCTCCTTGCGTGGGTGTATTTGCAGGCTGCAAGGCCCTTGTGCAGAGCAGCTGGCACGCTCCCAGGGGATGATGACCTTGGAAAGGCCAAGCTAGGCAAATCCTACTGCTGGTAGTGGCAGACAAAACGGCCAGAAGACACTTTCTGGGCACAGCAGGATGGTCACTTGCAGTGGTGTGCAGCCAGCAGCCCTTGTGGCTCTGGCCCCACCTGCCTGCAGGCTCCCAGGCAGCTCGGGAGTCAGGATAAAGGATGGAGCGAGCATTCCCAAAGGCGGTTTGCATGTGACCACCATGACTTGGAAACTGGCAGCCTGTAACTGCGTGGAGACAAGTGCTTCCAAGTCTTCGAACAGTCCCAGGGATGTTTTAATCGCTAGTAGAGATGTAAGCATCTTGTCTCTGGCTCCGGCCGGAGCCAAGCACCGAGGGAGGAAGGCCCTTATTTCCGGCCAACGAGAGCTCCTGTGCCTCATTCATGGAGCTGGTGTTTGCCTGATGCAGCAGTGCCAGGCCTGTGTGTGGGCCACATAACCCTGAGGCCCTTTCTCTCGAGCATTGCACTCCTTCATAACTCGGTGAAAACATTTGATAGACCATCTAATACCCAAATGTCCAGTTTTACTTCACACCAGGACTTCTCCCAGTTCCTTGGAGCCAGAATGTAGATGCTGTAGCTCCTGCCATGAGCAAATGTCTGTTTTCCATTCACTTTAGCAATCCTAAGAACCACCCTGATCTTGGGACAGGGGTTGATTTTGAGACCCTGTCATCTGGAACTTCACAGAGGATCTTTCTACGCTTCTGTCTTTTCAGAAGTCCTATGAAAACACACTGACGATTGTTTGCCAGAGCAGCCAGCAGCTCCAGCTGCAGGTCTCAGGGCTTGGGCTGGAGCCACAGCTGCAGTTCAGCCCCGCAGTGCTCGAGCTGGGGCCGTTGCTGCCACAGAGCCATGGGGCGGAGGGGACCGTGGTGGTGAAGAACCCCTGCGAGTTCCCCGTTGAGTTTTACTCACTGGAGTTTGACCAGCAGTACCTTGTCGAGGAGGAGGTGAGAGGGAAGGTCTGCTTCCCATGGGCACGCTCCCGTAGCTTCACAGCGCTCCCGTAGCATTCCCAGGCCAGTGCCAGGGAAGCAGAGGCATCCCCAGGCCAAAACGTGGTGATGTTTCAAGGTCAGCCAAGCCCCGCTGGCAGGCTGTGGAGGGGCTGGAATAGTCCCTTTTTTGGGAGGAGGGAATGCGGGAGCAGAGAGATTGGCTGGGGAGCCTGTGCATGTGATGAAGGTCAAGAAATGTGTCCTGTGTATGTTTTCTCTTCCCTATGCACACAGATCCTGCGGGTGCTGAAGGGCTACGATGGCCAAAACACCTTGTTGCTGCCTGCACGTGCCCCGGGTGAGAAGCTGCCCCCAGAGGTTGTGGAGTACTATGAGGGCCAGAAGAGGCTGCAGGATGACCCAGCAAAGTCTGAGACTGGGGAACCAGCAGGTGAGGCTTTGGTGTTGGCTACACTGAATGTGGAGACAGCAGGGAGCCCAGCCCACGCACCCTGAGCTCTCCATGACCTTGTTCTCAATGGAAAGCCCATGCTTTTAGCAGCCACCTGTTCCCCAGTGTGGTGGAGGAATTCCCAGGTGAAAGTTTTTGGCTTGTAACACACAACCTCTGCCAGCCCTGAGCACAAGCAAAGTAAACTAATCCCTGCCTGCTCTGGACTGGGGAAATAATCAGTGTCCCTCGACCACAAGGAGTAGTGTGGGATGAGTTCTTCAGCCAGTAGGACCAGGTCCAATATGAGTAGCTCTTTCGTATTTACTCCTTCCCAGCAACAGAAGAACAAGCTCCAAGTTCCCCTGAGGGCAGAGACAGCCTGGACTGCAGCTTCTCAGTGCCTGGGGAGTCTCCCTGCTTGGGAATTTTTCTGTCTTTTCATAAAATCATAGAATCACAGGGTTGGAAGAGACCTCTGAGATCACCGAGTCCAACCGTGCCTGTCTCCCTACTAAACCCTGTCCCTAAGGAACTCATCCACCTGTCTTTTAAACACCTCCAGGGATGGCGACTCCACCCCCTCCCTGGGCAGCTGTGCCAATCCCTGACCACCCTTTCAGTGAAGAAATTCTTCCCAATGTCCAGTCTAAACCTCCCCTGGCACAACTTGCGGCCATTTCCTCTTGTCCCATCGCTGTCACTTGTGAGCAGAGCCCAGCACCCACCCCGTCACACCCTCCTGTCAGGCAGTTGTAGACAGTGATGAGGTCTCCCCTCAGCCTCCTCTTCTCCAAGCTAAACCACCCCAGCTCCCTCAGCCGCTCCTCGTAGGGCCCATTCTCCAGCCCCTCCCCAGCCTCGTTGCCTTCTCTGGACGCGCTCCAGCCCCTCAATGTCCTTCTTGGAGTGAGGGGCCCAAACCTGAACCCGGCACTCGAGGTGCTGCCTCCCCAGTGTTGAGCACAGGGGCACAATCAGCCCCCCTGCTCCTGCTGGCCACGCTGGGGCTGACACAGGCCCAGATGCCACTGGCCCTCTTGGCCACCTGGGCCACTGCTGGCTCATGTTCAGCCGCTGTCAGCCAACACCCCCAGGTCCTGCTCTGCCAGGCAGCTCTCCAGCCACTCCTCCCCAAGCCTGTAACGCTGCACGGGGTTGTTGTGCCCCAGATGGAGGGCTCTGCATTTGGCCTCGTTGAACCTCATCCCGTTGGTCTCAGCCCATCGACCCAGCCTGTCCAGATCCCTCTGCAGAGCCTCCCTTCCTTCAAGCAGACCCACACTTGCACCCAGCTTGGTGTCATCCGCGACCTTGCTGAGGGGGCACTCGATGCCTTCATCGAGGTCATCGATAAAGATGTTAAACAGGACTGGTCCCAGCACCGAACCCTGGGGACACCGCTTGTGACCGGGTTTTTTTGCATGTGGCCGTGCAACGTGGTGAATGGCAAAGAGCAGATTGCCTGAGTGTGTTCACCCACACGAGGTCTCCATCAGACAAAGGAAGAAGGCCCTCTGCTGGGACCATACGCACCATCTTAATCTTGTATCTCAAAAATACTGTCTTTCATTTTTGGTAAAAGCCAGTCCAGCAAGGTGATGTGTGAACCTGGATGGAGAAGAGGAGGAGAAAGGAGTTGAGAAAAGTCCTGGGACAGGTAATAACCCTAAGCTCTTCACCTTTTTTATGTCTTTTGTAGCAAAAGGGCCTTGGTGCAGGACCTCCATCACTTCACCACAGTCCGGTGCCACCTTCGCTCCTGTTGGCCCTGGTGCACTCTTCTACATGACATCTGTGGGATCTGAGAAGAGTCTGGGGCAGGAACACCTAAGAGGCCAGGGAGGTTTTCCCAAGCTTTGCCAAAGGAGCACCTTTTTCCCCCAGGAGTTGCTGGGACTGAGGTGAAGCTGTTTGCTTTGTTAGGCAGGGCAGCTGGCTTCCTGCCCTCCGTGGCACTGCAAGCTGAGTTGGCTTTTGGTGACCTCCTAAGGGCAGAGCTGGGAGCTCTTTGCAAATGCTGTTCCGGTGAATTCAGAGCCCAGCGACATCACCTGGTGTAATATTCCTAACGCATCCAGCTCTTGGATAATCGCTTGGTCCCCAAATGGAGCCTCTCCCTTGGGACTGTGTAAAGGAGCTGGGACAAAACTCTCACGCGGCCCCTGTTGACAGTTGGTGGAAGGAGGTTTGGCCCAGTCCTTTTAGGTATTTCCAAATGCTTGTCCTTTCCTCCTACCACCCTGTTTGCTCTGACCAGGCACCCTTCACCAGCATCCAGGGCAGACCCTGACCGCACAAACCTAACAGGCAGGCATAGTGAGACCTCAGGGTGATGTTGGTTTCAGCAGTCTCTTCTCCGAGGGTCTGAGGGGATGGGGAGGATGATCAGGATCACAGGTAGGCAGGAGGCTGACTATTCTACCTGGTTCTGCACAGCAGAGCATTGGCAAAGCACTGCCAGCAGCGAGGATGCCGCAGGAGAGCAGGATGTCAGCCCTGTCTGTAGGGCCATCGCCCACCACCTTGGCATCGATATCTCTGCAGAAGCGCGTGCAGCCCAAAACCGCAGAGGGATCGTCATCATCGTCCACGGGGCACCCCTCGCAGGTACGTGAGCCACAGCCCTTGGCTGCAAGGAGGGAGGGAAATCAGGGGAGATGCATCCTGGTGGACCACAGCATTTTGTTGATGAGTCCAGGTGAGGCAGGCCACAGCTCTGCTGCTACATGGAATAGCCCTAAGCCTTCACCTGGCCAGGGCAAGTGGCGTGGCTCATCTTGTGTCCATGCAGCCAGGCTCTCGTTCCCCAAAACAGGACAGTCATGTCCCTGTCTCTTGTGGGACTGCATTGTGCAGGGTCCATGCTGCCTCATGGGAGCAGTCCCTCACCCCTACTGACCCAAACCTTGCCCAGGTGCCGCCTTGGACAATGCTGACCAGCACAGGCTGGAGAATGGTCAGAATGGTGGTGGGACAAGACTCGAAACCCTGGCCCAGGGTTGAGGTCACCACAAGAGACAAAGTCCTCAGCTGAACACGAGGTGGAGATGACCCACTTGGCTCTAGAGTTCAACGCTTGCAGCCATGCTCAGGCTGCCTCCCTTGTGGTCTTCACCAACAGAGCACTTGCTTTCCAGCTGTCCTTGAGCATTTGAAATCCTGTCTGGGGGATTTTGGGAACCTGTCCCTTAAGATGTCTCACACGCAAGTGTCACCAAGCAGCCTTCCTCTCTCTCTCTCTCTCTCTCTCTCTCTCTCTCTCTCTCTCTCTCTCTCTCTCTAAAGGAAAGACCAGAGCAGCGGTCGCCCTGTCCAAGTACTACGGCGCTGCCTGCCTGTCCATTGACACCCTGGTGACAGAAGCCATCTCAGAGGGGAGGAGCTCGGCAGGGCTCCATGCGCGGGAGCTGTGCGTCGCGGCTGCCGTTGAGCAGAGCTGCAAGGAGACAGAGGATGCCAGTAAGGAGAAATGCTGAATCCAGAGCACTCTGGAAACCCACCAGGACTATCACAGTATCACAGTATCACAAGGCTGGAAAAGACCTTTGAGATCATCGAGTCCAGCCTATGGCCCAACACCTACACCTACTCGTCATCTAAACCGTGGCACTAAGTGCCTCATCCAGTCTCCTCTTAAACACCTCCAGGGACGGTGACTCCACCACCTCCCCGGGCAGCGCATTCCAATGGCCAATCACCCTCTCAGTGAAGAATTTCTTCCTAATGTCAATCCTAAACCTCCCCTGGCGAAGCTTGAGACCGTGTCCTCTCGTTCTGTCACCGGTCACCTGAGAGAAGAGTCCAACTCCTGCCTCACCACAACCTCCCTTTAGGTGGTTGTAGAGAGCAATAAGGTCTCCCCTGAGCCTCCTCTTCTCCAGGCTGAACAACCCCAGCTCCCTCAGTCGCTCCTCACAGGGCTTGTGCTCCAGCCCCTTCCCCATCCTCGTCGCCCTCCTCTGGACACACTCCAGCATCTCAACATCCTTCTTAAACTGAGGGGCCCAGAACTGGACGCAGCACTCGAGGTGCGGCCTGACCAGTGCCGAGTATAAGGGGATGATGACTTCCTTAGTCCTGCTGGCCACACTATTCCTGATGCAGGCCAGGATGCTGTTGGCCTTCTTTGCCCCTTGGGCACACTGCTGGCTCATGTTGAGTTTCCTGTCCACCAGCACTCCCAAGTCCCTTTCCGCCTGGCTGCTCTCCAGCCACTCTGTCCCCAGCCCAGAGCTCTGCATGGGGTTGTTGTGTCCGAAGTGTAGGACCCGGCATTTGGACATGTTAACCCTCACGCTGTTGGAGTCAGCCCTTCTCTCCAGCTTGTCAGGGTCGTTCTTATAGGGCCCTCCTACCCTCCAGCAGATCGACACTTCCTCCCAGCTTGGTGTCATCTGTCAACTTGCTGATGAAGGACTCAATCCCCTCATCCAGATCATCAATAAAGATATTAAACAGGACCGGGCCCAGCACCGAACCCTGGGGGACACCACCAGTGACCGGCCGCCAGCCGGATGAGACACCATTCACTACCGCTCTTCGGCCTCGGCCATCCAACCAATTCCTAACCCCGCACAGAACATTCCCATCCAAGCCACTGGCTGCCAGCTTCTCCAGGAGTCTGCTGTGGGAGACAGTGTCAAAGGCCTTGCTGAAGTCCAGGAACACCACATCCACAGCCTTCCTCTCATCCACCAGGAGAGTTACGCGGTCATAAAAGGAGATCAGGTTGGTCAGGCAGGACCTGCCCCTCCTGAAACCATGCTGGCTGGGCCTGATCTCTCCCTCATTCTGCAGGTGCCGCATGATTGCACCCAGGATTATCCGCTCCATAATTTTACCTGGAACCGAGGTCGGGCTGACAGGTCTTCTTGTGGATGGGCGTCACATTGGCCAACTTCCAGTCATCCGGGACCTCTCCAGTGAGCCAGGACTGCTGATAAATGATGGAAAGCGGCTTGGCAAGCTCATCCGCCAGCTCTCCGTTCACCCTGGGGTGGATCCCATCTGGCCCCATAGACTTATGAGGGTCCAAGTGGCTCAGCAGGTCTCTAACTTCTTCCTCCTGGATGACAGGGGGGCTGTATTGCACCCCGCCCCTATCCACCGCTTCAGTAGACCAGTTGTCCAGAGAACAATCTGCCTTACTGTTGAAAACCGAGGTGAAGAAGGCATGAAGCACCTCAGCCTTTTCCTCATCTTCCGTTACTCTATTTCCCTCAATGTCCGATAAGGATTGAAGGTTGTTGCTGCTCTTCTTTCTGACGTTCATATATTTGAAAAAGCACTTATTGTCCTTGACACAAGTGGCCAATTTGAGCTGCAGCTGGGCTTCTGCCTCCCTAATTTCCTTTCTACACAACTTGACAATATTTTTGAACACAACCTGACTTACCTGCCCTTCTTTCCAAAGGCGATACACCCTCTTTTTCTCACTTAACTTCTTCTGAAGCTCCTTACTCCTCCAGGCCGGCGGTCTGCCCCTGCGGCTCGTCTTAGAGCACATCGGGACAGCCTGCTCCTGCGCCTTAAAGACTTCATTCTTGAAGTACCTCCAGCCTTCCTGGACCCCCTTGCTTTTAAGAACTGTTTCCCAGGGTACTCCCCTTACTAGTTCCTTATATAATCTGAAATCAGCAGGCCGAAAGTCCAGCGCAGTCGTCCTGGTTTTGCTCTTCCTTGTTTCATTGTTAATGGAAAACTCGAGTATCTCCTGGTCGCTGCAGCCCAGACAGCCTCCGACCACAACATCACCCACCAGCCCTTCTTTATTTGTAAACAGGAGGTCAAGGAGAGCCTCAGCCCTGGTAGGCTCACTCACCAGCTGTGACAAAAAGCAGTCCTCCATACACTCCAAGAACCTCTTGGACTGCCTCCTCTCGGCTGTGTTAAGTTCCCAGCAGATATCTGGGAGATTGAAGTCTCCCAGAAGAACAAGGGCAGACGATCTTGAGGCAACTTCCAGTACTGAAGGCTGTTAATGTATTAGTCCCAAAGCCTTGCTTTTTGCTCCACAGCAATATTTTCCTAAGGGTCAGCTCCGCCAAACTAACTCCTCTCTGCTTTAACAGCAACTTCCACATAGAGAGGATCATCTTCTCTTCCTTTGTGAGATTTGCCACCCATGTTCCCAGCAGCTCACCTTTGCAGGTGTCTTTAATGATCTGGATCAATCAGCAGCTCTCCTAGCTGCTTCCCAGCTACGCTGGGCTCCATCCCCACACCCTCTGCCTGGCTGTCTTAATGGACATGAAATCATATTGTTATCAGGTCATTATCATGCGGTCATCACATCAGGGTCACCAATTGTCAGTGTAGGGATGGACAAAGAACGACAGTAATTCCTATTTAGTAAGACAAAAGCAAAACAATGGCTGCCTTTTATATTCTCTGTGACCTGTGAGTCTTTCATTCATTGGTTAAAGAAGTCTAAGCAGTCCCTAACACAGTTGTCATCTCCCACACCCTCTTTGTCATGGTCTTCTTCTCACAGGTCTACGTCGACATAAATCTTTCTTCCTCCGGATGCAGCGACGCTTCTTGTCCCCCGCAGATGTCTGTTTGGGGAGAAGTGACTATTACAGAACGTCCAGTATTTTTACTTCAGCTAAAGTAAAGTTCCGGGAAGTAAAGGGACCAGGGGCCATTTAGTCTGGAGGAGGGGTACAAGCCCAGGGGTTTTGGGGTCTTG
Source organism: Neomorphus geoffroyi (assembly GCA_033558235.1). Taxonomy (NCBI): domain Eukaryota; kingdom Metazoa; phylum Chordata; class Aves; order Cuculiformes; family Neomorphidae; genus Neomorphus; species Neomorphus geoffroyi. Next base: position 31,977 of record JAUMJM010000061.1, on the reverse strand, counting down.
CCCTCACCACACCCCAACCCTGGTGGAGGGCGCAGCAACCAGTACAGCCCTGGGACTGAGGGGCCTCCCCACCCACTGCCAGCTTAGCAAGACACCCAGCAAGAGCTACGCTTGCCCCCAGCACAAGCCCCAGGTCAGAAGGCACGAGGCGCCTACTGCGGACTCTGGGCAGAAACTCACACTCACCTTTTTCTCACGGAGCGTCTGCTTCTTGGCCGGGGGCCCTGATTTGTTGCTGCTTGGATCCAGAAGGCGCTTGAGATTTGAACGTGAGCGCTTTTTGGTCGCTCTGTTCTTGCTGTGATGGGCAGCATTGTCAGTGTGCCTGGCCAGGCTGGAGGCAGGTTGGGCAAAGCTCATATTGGAGCTGGACGTTCTGGAGAAGGCAGAGAAGCGCATGTGTTAACTGCGAGGGTTTGAGCACCTGCAGCTCTCTCCTCAGAGATGCACAAAGGGAAGAGGAGTCAGAAGCTCCAAGGAGGCGAGGTGCTCTTCACCTACAGCAAAACCACAACAAGGGGCTGGGCCTGCCCATGGCAAGGGGATGGGAACTGGATGATCTTGAAGGTCCCTTCCAACCTGAACCATTCCATGATTCTATGACTTTTCCCTGCCTCCCTCCGCTGAGCCAGCTCCGTCCCACACCCACACACGTGCTGCCAGCCCTGTCCCAAATGCTTTGAGCAGTGGGCAGAGGGGCTGGGAGACACAGGGCGCTCTCACCTCAGGTAGAAGAGCATGTAGGCCTGCTGCTTGCGGACCACTTGGATGTTGCTGAGGCGCACCTCGGCATCGTTCATTTTATACCACTGCCCATCGCCAGCCTGCAGGAGAAGAAGAGGCAACGGGGTCAGGCTGCATCCACAGACCCTCCTGGCCTGTAGAGCAGAACAGCGCCCAGCGGCAGAGCTCCTCTCCCCAAACCCACGGGCGGCCCAGGGGCAGGCAAGGGGATCCAGCGAGAATAGACCTCCACGCTTGCTGCAGCGGAGCACAGCCTTTACCCCCATATCCTGTGCTCCACACCACCCACATCTGCTGAGCGCCCTCCTTTCCTGTGCACTACAGGGACCCACGAGGACCCACCAGCACCCACCCCAGAGAGGGGGCCAAGAGAGCGCCCCGGTCTCACCTTCACATAGCAGAAGTAGTGCCCGGAGTGGCAGCTGGACCCCGAGTGCACCAGCACTGCATAGAGTTCATACATCAAGGGGTCCCCGTTGTTCTCCGACATGTAAGGTCGGATGTCCAAGGTCTCAGGGTACTCCACGTGCTGCAGAGAGAGGATGTGTCAGGAGCCTGCACAGCACACTGCTTTCTTGCTAAAGCAAGAGCAGCTCAGCTCTCCTACGAGCCCCATGCCTTCAGAGAAGGGGACTCGCTCTCCGCAGGCAGAGGTCACGGGGAGGAAGACACCAGCATGAGCCCAACTCCCACTGCACAGCTGGAGAAGGGCTGAAAGGCTGCAGGAGAGCTCGTGCTGGGCACCTCCCACCTGCTCTGGGCAGCAGGGCCTTGGCCAGGACACAGCACAAGCTCTGCAGTGCCAAGGACTCACCTTGGTCATTTTGCGTCCAGTCCAGCAGGAAAATCGCTTCAATGAGAGCATGAGAACATTGGATGCTCGGTGGATGGTGAAGCGTTTGGTGGCTCGTACCCTAGTCTGGCACCTGCACAGGAAGAGCTTGAGTTATTCCAGCTGTTCCATCACCCAGATGACTGCCAGCCCTGGCCAAGTGGCAAAGCCCATGGACGTGACCCTGCTGACACCAGGCGCCGCTCCAGGGCAGCTGCTCACGGCCACATCTGCTCGCCCAGGTCCTCCTCACACGAGGAGGGAGCTGAGGAGAGGCAGGCTCCATCAGAGGCTTCCATGGCCGCGTACCTCCCGCTTTAGCCATGGGGCAGGTAGAGAAGCCCTCCCTGCTTCCCCCTGGCACAGCCGGGGGCCCCTTCCCGCTGCAGCCCCTCACACTCACATCCAACACATGTAGGCGTTGTCCTCTCCCAGAGTCTCTGGCCTCACAAACGTGTCCAGTGCCTGGGTGATGCTTTTGGCTTCCTGCAAGGACAGAGGAGAGGTCAGGGCACAAGTGGCCTGTCTGTGCGACAGCCTGGCTCCCTGCTGAGACACTGGTCCCAAAACCCAGCACAGAGCGTCAGTACGAGACCACAGACTGCACCGAGCCCACGATCCTGCCAGCAGCGCGCCGCGAGGGGCAGCTGCACTGTCCCCCGACACCACAGAGCGTCCTGAGCAGCCGTGGCTCGTGCTGGGGAAACGGGCACCACAACAGAATCTGCTTCCCTGGTGCCTGCACCGCACTTTGACACCGGCAGGTTGCGGAGCCTGGAAAGCTGGAATGGTGCATTGCAGGAATGAGCTAAGATCCTCCCCACCCCGACCCTGCCGCAGTACCTTGATCTCCACTGCCACGTGCAGGTAGGGCTCGTAGGTGTCCCAGATGCACTTGCACACTGTGCACATCACTGCAAAATGAAAGAGCAGTGAGCACACCCTGACACAACAGCAGCGCCCGCCACCACCCCAGCCCAGCACAGGCAGGGCAGCGTTCCCCCTCCCCGCGTCTGGGCTCTGCCATGGCAGCACCAGGACTCACGACCTGGCAAGGAGGAAGCTGGAGTTCCCCCTGTGCTGGGACAGCCAGTGCTGCCTGACAGCTGGCAACACGGGTTCCTCTGCTGGGGTCACTCAGCTGCGGACCCACAGCCAACAGCTTCTTCCATGGCATCACATCCTTAGCAACTTTCCCAAAATTTACAAATTCTTGCCGATTTCCCCCAAACTTACACATTTTTAACAATTTCCCTAAAATCGAAAAATTCTTGGCAATTTCCCCCAAACTTACACATTTGTAGCAACTTTCCCCAAATTTAATCACACTCAGTAATTTTCCCCACATTTACAAATTCTAAGCAATTTTCCCAAACGAGTTTTCCTGGAAGGTTCTCAGGGAAGCAGCAGCCCCAAGAGCCACAGGCCCTGGCAGCCAGCACTCACCACAGGATCGCAGGTAACCGCCAAAGATCTGGTGAACCAGCGTTGTGGCCTGGGTTTCGCGATCCAACCTAGAGACAGCAGCACGGGATCTCACAGTGCCCCTCGCAACGGCCACCCCCGCCCACGCGCCACCGCTGTGCCCTCAGGACAGCTGCCCGACGTGCTCTGGCCAGCAGAGCTCTGGCAGCAGAGGCAAGGGGCAGCCTCTGTCACTCGGCTGCCCCCGTGGCAGAGCTCAAGGGGTGGCACCGCGCTGCTCCAAGGAGCAGAACTGGAGCTCTGAGCTGGGCACTGCGGGCAGAGGCAACGCAGCTTCTCGGGTCAGAGAGCCCCGGGGAAAGCTGCTCCCCCACAGCCACACAGCACACCTGGGTTCCCTGGCACCTGGGACAGGACCCAAGCCCATTGCAGCCTCAGGATTTGCTGAGAGGACCCGAGCTGTGCTGGGGCAGAGGGTCGGGACAAGGGAGGAGGCAGACAACAGCCGGAGCTGTGTCACAGCCAGGCACAGCTGGGCCATCCACCCGAGGCCCTGCAGTCAGCACCTCCCTCCGAGTCCACCTGGGGCACACGTTCGCCCCACAGTCCCCTCCCACAGGCACAGGGACCAGTGAGGGGAGAGCAGAGAAGAGCAGCGAGGGCCATCAGAGGCGCATCGTACGTACCTGGTGTGGCCGGTCAGGCAGGCCCTCTGCATGGCATCGAGGGTGTAACACAGGAACTCATGCGCATCCTCCTGGTGGCCAAAGCGCATGTGCCGGGCGATGTCTGCGGGAGAGAGAGGAATCAGCCCCAGCACGTGCTGCAAGAGATGCAGACCTTCCCTCCCTCCCTCGGGGCAGGGAATCTTGGGTTGGAGCCCCCTCAGCCCCAGCCAGGCTCGTGCTGGCCCCGGGGGAAGCCCCACGCAGCCCATGATGTCAGCAGCCCCTGGCGGGCTCTGTGAGCCATCTCCAAAGAGCCGTCTGCCAAGAGCTGCCCCGATCCCAAAGGCTCTGCTCCCACGTTAGTCACCCTTCCCCTGCACGGCTCTGAGAGGGGAGCGCAGCCATCCTTACGTTCCAGGTCTTTGATGATGGATGATGGCTTTATTGTGCTACCGCCCTTGGAGAAAACCTGGATCACGTGCTTCTGCAGAGTGCACAGCATGCAAAAGCTGCTGTGGTTACCTGGAGCAGGAGAGAAGACAGGATGTTGGGGACAAAGCCAGGAGAGGTGGAAGCAGTACAGGGGACGGGGGATCTCTGGTCCAGCACAGCTCAGCCACACTGGGTTTTCCCAACCAGCTTTGTGCTGCCGCGCAGCTCAGGGGCACCCTGGGTACGCAGGGACTGGCACACGCCCCCCACACCTGACGCAGCCCCAGTCACAGTATGAGCCACTGCAACACGGGCACTCGCTTGGGAATGCCACAGAGTGGCCCAGGGAGGCAAATCCCACCGGAGCCCTATGGATGGGGCTGGAGCTCCGCGGGCTCCCCTGGGTCACAGCTCGGAGCAGTGCCCACCGGAATCCCTTTCAAAGCCCCCCCAGAAGAAGCAGCTGCTGCCTGTACGCAGTCTTCTGCCCTCACACAGTCCCCACAGGCAGGGCCCGTTCGGGACCCCCTGCTCAGCCCCCAGGAAGCCACCAGACCCCACTGAACCCATCGTAGTCCTGGTTATGCCCAGCAGAGACAATGCCTGCCCAGACACAAGGGTGCGGAGCTTGGGAACACTGCTATGGCCACGGAAAGGGAGATGTACACAGGAACGACTGCTCGAGGGAGAATCGGGCAGGAGGGAGAAAAGACGGTGCACCCTGACACCCGCACACACCCCCGCCAGAGCCAGGCCTCCCCACTCACAGGTACGCGTGTGGTCCTTGGAGAGCAGGTAGTTGGCGAGCGGCGGCGTGTAGGTGAGGCACTGCACGGTGGAATTGAGGAAGCAGGTGTTGCCGAGGTTTTGCAGCCCGGCGCCGATGTGGTGAATCTGCTCCCACTTCATGGAGAGGCGCTCCCCGGGGAAAAGTACTTGCTGGGGCGTGGGGATCCCGTCCCCTGGGACGCGGTTGCTGGCTGTGGGGAGAGGAGGATTGTGAGCGATGGGGTGCGGGGTGCAGGCAGGGCTCCCCTCGCCCTCTCAGGGGTCTCTGCTGGGGCTACAGGAAGGCTGGGGAGGGACTTTTTACAAGGGCCTGTAGCGATAGGATGAGGGGGAATGGCTTTAAAATGGAAGGGGGAGATTTAGATGAGACATTAGGAAGAAATTCTTCACAGTGGGAGGCCCTGGCACAATTTGCCCAGGGAAGCTTTGGCTGCCCCATCCCTGGAGGAGTTCGAGGCCAGATTGGATGGGGTCTTGAGCAGCCTGGTCTAGTGGGAGGAGTGTACACCCCACTGTCCCCTTTCCCACTCAGAGGCTCCCTCCGCTGTTCTGCCCTGGCCATACCTTCGTTGCCCACCAGCATGCTGCTCGTCCCGCCGGCCGATGAGGCCACCGTGGCCCAACAGCTTCACTGCTTTTTCTGTGAAGGAGAGGGGGCTGGTTGAAACACGCTGGACAGGGGCCCTCCTTGGGAGGGCAGGAGCCACGTGTGTGTCACGGAGGACAAACAACCCGCTGGGGCACCACAAGTCCCCATCTCCCCCATCCCACCCCCAGTGCAAGGTGCTCCTCACAGCCGGGCACCGCACTGGCCAGCATCCTCCTTACCATCCTGCTCCGTCTCCTGCTTGGCCAGACACTGAGTACAAGGCTCACGGACCTTGAGTGAGCCCTGGACACCAAGACTGTGTCACAATGACGGGGGGTGGAACAGACCAGGGCTCATTGTGACATCTCCCGTTGCTAGGTGATGCCCAGGAGCCAGCGAGCAGCGCCCCAGGTCAGGGGTTGGGGTGAAGTTCTTTCCAGGGATGGCTGCTGCCCAAGTCCCTGGTGCCTTTTCCACCCCAGGCCCTGCCAGCAGTGGGGCCAGGCTACTCTGCAGCGGCAGGTCCTGCCCCGGGGCCCAGGGAGATGCAGCTCCCTTGCAGGGGGAGCTCATCAGGTCAGAAGGACCCTTGGCATTGTGGTCCAGCAACAGCGAGGGCTGGATCTTGGGGCAGAAGGGAAAAGGAGAGCTCTGGGGCGATGCTGGTGTGACGGGGTGTGGAGCTGCGATGGGCAATAAAGAGAAAGGAAGTTTCCAGGCACTTTCTGGCCTGCGCAGTGAATTTTTTTTTCATTATTATTCCTATTTTTTACCCTGGATGTTTAATTACGTTAAGAAGTTCTAAGCCAGCACTTTAGAGATAGTGCCAATAACTGGGAGGACAGTGAGTGGAGTTGACTGATGGGTGAACGCAGTAGGTGATTTTGGGGTATCGACCCCCTCACCAAACCGGGGGTTTCTTAGTGACATTCCTAACGTGGGCTCCTGGGAGGCAGCAGACTTGCCTATGAGTAGGATCTCCCTGACATATTGGCCCCTCCGTTGCCCGCAGCAGGGAGTGCTTGATTTCCAGCTCCAAACTGAAGGTCCTTGCAAACATCAGACACGCGGGTGAGCTTTGTGATCCCGTGTTAATGTCACTCCTGCAGCCAAGGAGTTTGAGACCTGATTGAGTATGAAAGTTTGACACTTTCCTATTTTCTAGACTATTTGATATCCCTCTTGGTACCACATGAAACAAGCCCAGATTGCAGGTATTGATTCTGGTAATTTAATTTCACCAAAGCGACTGCTTCTTACATGTTTGTCATGATTTCCTGTTGACTGTGCATTATCATTTATTGTGTTCTGATCTCATAGGTGAATCAGTCTTGCTCTCCCTTGTGTCTGAAGCTGTCTGATGTTAACAGCTAAAATCTGTAACCTTCATAAATGAAGCTTTAGTATTTTCATAACAGAATATGAACCATTTCTTTTGTGTTAGAACTAACGTTGGATTAAGTGTTCCCTACAGCTATTCAGGACTCTTGATTATTCTCAGGAATTGTAGCTGGTGTGCTGTGCAGGCAGGCAACATGTAAGTGCATTAAAATCCACTTCCAATGAGCCATGGGCAGACTCTTGGGTTCCATATAGAATAAATGGATATGTCAGCGTTCACAGGTGCAAAGGCAGAGTAGGCAGCCTCTCTGGCTGCTTTTGTAAGGTTTCTTCTTAGGCTTCCAATCTTTAATTTCTATTTTTTTGGGTAATATTTAAACTACATTTCCTTGCTTGCTCATTATATTTATTTCTTCATGCTTTCCTTTTCTTCACTTCTACTTTCCTCTACTTTTGCTGCTTCTGAGGCCTGTGATGAGCTTTGTCTTTCTAGAGACTGGAGATGACTTTACTGAAAACCTCGTGGTGGTCTGGAATGGCCAGGAGAACTTTTCTTTCCGCATCAGCTGCTGAGTACATTTCCTGCGTAGTTCTGTAATCTACCTGGTTTGCATTCTCCTTGCTTCTATATCTTCTTTAAACTTCAGAATTATGAGTTTCTCACTGAAACTCAAACTTGTCCCCAAGGTTAAGAAGAAAAAAAATGGCAGTTAAAAACCAAAAGAAACAAAAAAATCCCCAACAGAGAATCAACAAACTGTTTCTTTCTTAACTGAAATACCGTACTTTTCCTGTGCTTTTCCAGGTCTGATGTACTCAGTTACAGAAAGTAATTGGCAGTCTTGTCCTCGTAGATGTTCGTGTAAGGTCACAGCTGGGAGAACTAGGTGGAGCTTGCTCTGGAAATAAGTCAGAACAACCTGAGACGAGACAGTGGTGCTGAATTGGTTACTTTTCATCAACCCAGTTTGCTTTTGCCCCCACAGGGAATAAGGTGTTCCATGGCACTCATTCTTCATTCCACTGAGAGGGAAAAAAAGGTGTGTATTGAGGTGTGAGTACTGTTTTTTATTGGGAAGAATCTGAATTAACCCTGATTCTTAAGAAGAAGCTAAAAAGCTGGGTGTCAGTTGGAGGATTTCAGTGGCCCGAAGTTCAGTTCTGGTAACACTTTTATTCTTGGAGCTTTCTCTTGGTGAGGTTTTGTGCTGTAGACAGCAGTTATTCGACTCGCAAACTCAACTGATTTAAGGGAAGGCATGACAGTCAATAACATGATGGTAGATTGTGTTGGGGCCTCTCAGCGTTCTTGAACACAGCTGCACCTTGCAGTTTCCCTGTTCTGTAGCATCCATGACTTATTTGTGTACTATGGTTTATCCATTCTTTTCTTTCTAGAAGTAATTTTTAAGTATTCACTGTTGACTTTGCTCGGGTGGGGTAGGAGACTGAACTAGAGAACTTCCTGGGGCCCTTCCAACCTGAATTGTTCAACGGTTTGAAGGACGCGGTGGTTGTGACAAGGGAAAAGTGTCATTAGTACAGAAGTAACACGAACAGAAAGTGTGTGACACAGCAGCCAGTGCGAAGAAAGATGGCATTTATCATTTTGGTGCTTCATTTGGTAGCTTTTTTGAAACACTTCAAGTCAATTTCTGAATATGTTTGTTAATGCCTACAGTTTATACAGCTTGCACCCACAGTTGTGGGCCAAGAAAACATCTAGCTTAAGATTCAATGCCCTTTAGACTGCTTCACTCCATGACTGTCCTTGCTTGCCTGCAGCGGTCACTTCTGAAGTAGCCCCGTCCAAGCAGCTGGGCATCCTGAGCCTTCAAATGCTGCAAAGAAATGGACTCTGCAGAGCAGTGTTCTGTGCAGCAGGGGAGCTACGCAGCCTCTTTTAAAAGAGGCGAGTCAGTGCAGAGCAAGGCTGTCTTTGCACTGACACGCCCCATGATCAGCTGTAATTTACCTGTGAGATGCAGCCAAGGTGCCAAGGTATTATACAGGTGGCCTTTGTCTCCATCTGAGCAGTCCCCAGGAAGGCAGCCAGGGTTGTGGTGTTCCTGCTAGAAACATTCATCCCGCTTGTGACTCCAATGAAAGGCAGTGCCCTGGGAGCCAGCTATGGACCAGCGGAGCTGTCCTGGAGTCTGCTGCAGGCTGCTGAGCAGGTGTGTACAGCACCCTGCTTTGGACGGCTGATTTAACACATTGCAGAGCACGATGGTACCTTACGACTCGATTACTTTATAAAAGTAAGACAAAAATGATTTGTTTTGTGATGCTTGCAAATCCCAGCTCAGCGGCAGGACCTCAGCATGGCAAGCTGTGATTGGGGGGCTCCCTGAGAAAGTGGGGCAATGAGAAGAGTGTCCTGAGAGTGCCTGCGGGTGAGGTGGGACAGGATGAGGGTCAGGGGGATGGGCAACGCCAGGGACATGTCTCAGCGCGTGGTAGAAGAAAGCCCAGCACGACTTGTGTACGCCTGAACCGCCGAGATGGGTGTGACTGTTGGAGATGCAGAGTTCTCTCCCACTGGAGGCCCTTAGGTCCTCTAAAATGGTGTTCCAGCTCCTGAATTTCTGGGAATGGGTGGGATTTGAGGGAAAACGTCCCCACAGGATTTATGAGCAGCGTGTTGCCCAGGCCATCTCAAAGTCAGCACCCACTGTATGTGTCTCATCCCAGCCAGCTGACGCTTTACAAACCTGTGTCCGTGAATCCTGCTTTAGAGTACGGCAGAGACTTTGCCTTGACAAGATGGGTGGGCACTTCCAGGAGCCCCAAATGCAGGCCAAGTCTTATGCAGGGCATCGGGGTCCTGTTTAGGGTTCGTAGCTCAAGGGGAGGAGAAAGAGCCCCTCTGCTCTGCTCTGCTCTGCTCTGCTCTGCTCTGCTCTGGTGAGACCCCACCTGCAGCCCTTTGTCCATTTCTGGAATGCTCAGCACAGGAAGGACATGGATCTGTTGGAGCGAGTCCAGAGGAGGCCATGGAGATGATCCGAGGGCTGGAGCACCCCTGCTATGAGGACAGGCTGGGAGAGTTGGGGTTGTTGCACCGGGAGAAGAGAAGGCTGGAGGGAGACTTTAGAGCAGCCTTCCAGAACTGAAAGGGCCTCCAGGAGATCTGGGGAGGGGCTCTTGATCAGCGAGTGCAGGGATAGGATGAGGGGAAGAGTTTTAAACTAAGGGAGAGGAGATATCAACTGGGTATCAGAAGGAAATGTTTTCCTGTCAGGGTGGGGGGGCCCTGGCACAGGTTGCCCAGAGAAGTTGTGGATGCCCCATTCCTGGAGGTGTTCACGCCGTGCCACACGAGACGATACAAACCACAATACATGAAAAAACACAATTCATTACAAATCACACTCTACTTAAACTACACAATGGGGACCTTTCCATCCACACACCCCTTGGAAAGCAGCCAGGTGTTCACTGGAGGTGACAGAGGTGGATGCCGAGTGACTGCAGTAGCTCTGTGCCATTGGGTGGGTCCGGAGCAGCGTCAGGGCCAGCTGGGTGCTGGCTTATGCCAGGTGGGGTTTGCTCAGGGAACACTCGGTGGGGTTGCCTCCCTCGGCGAGCTCTGCGGGATTGGTGAGCTCGGCGGGGTTGGCTCCCTCGGTGAGCTCGGCAGGATTGGTGAGCTCGGTGAGCTCGGCAGGGCTGGCTCTGACGGTGCACTTGGCGGGGTTGGCTCTCTTGGTGAGCTCTGCGGGATTGGTGAGCTCAGCGGGGTTGGCTCCCTCGGTCAGCTCGGCAGGATTGGTGAGCTCGGCGGGGTTGGCTCCCTCGGTGAGCTCGGCAGGATTGGTGAGCTCGGCGGGGTTGGCTCCCTCGGTGAGCTCGGCAGGATTGGTGAGCTCGGTGAGCTCGGCAGGGCTGGCTCTGACGGTGCACTTGGTGGGGTTGGCTCTCTTGGTGAGCTCTGCAGGATTGGTGAGCTCGGCGGGGTTGGCTCCCTCGGTGAGCTCGGCAGGATTGGTGAGCTCGGCAGGGCTGGCTCTGACGGTGCACTTGGCAGGGTTGGCTCTCTTGGTGAGCTCGGCAGGATTGGTGAGCTCAGTGGGGTTGGCTCCCTCGGTGAGCTCAGCAGGATTGGTGAGCTCGGTGAGCTCGGCAGGGCTGGCTCTGACGGTGCACTTGGCGAGGTTGGCTCCTTTAGCAAGCTCTGCGGGTTTGCCCTCCAACGTGGGTTACGTTGGGTTGGCTGACGAGATGTAGTGGGTGCTTGAGCCTTCTGGGAGGTGGTGTTGGAGGGCCCCTGAGCTGCACACGGCCCAGCTGTGCCATCGGTCCCCACAGGTCGCCCTCTGCCAGCTGAGGGTTGGTTGCTGCTGGGCCTCGTGCGCAGGTTGTAGCGATGCTGTGGGGAGCGGTTGCGTGCCCTCTCCATGGCCAGCCTCCTGCTCACGTGGGCGGGCAAGCCGAGCAGGTACTCCTCATAGTCTTCATCTCCTCTAACCGAGTGCAACACCCTCTCCAAAGGCTGCCGGCAGACGGGGCAGGCATCACTCCTCCTGGCCCAGCGCCGGATGCAGGCAAAGCAGAAGCAGTGCATGCAGTAAGCTACGTAGGCTGCCTTTCTGGCGTTTCTCAGGCAGATGGGGCACTGGGAGTCTGCTGCTCCCTCTGGCGGCCCTGCCCGGGGCTGCTGGCTCCTGCCTCCGTCCCTTGCAGCAGAGCTTCTCTCCCCCATGGTCTCTTTGGTGCCTGATGTTGGGTCCTGCCAAGAGAAATGCGCAAAGTGCTGGAGTGTGTCTGGCAGGCTGGGCACTTGGCCGTGCTCTCAGCCCACCTCAAGAGGCACGGGGAGCAGAACCGGTGCAGGCTGGTATCCCATATTGGCCTCCTCCCAGCTGCCCAGGCATAGAAGCCATGGTCACATCACAGAATCGTTGAATGTCCTGAGTTGGAAGGGACCCACAAGCATCATCGAGTCCAGCTTCTTTCCCTGCACAGGACAACCCCAGCATTGACCCCGAGAGTGCCTTGCAGAGCGGGTCAATGATCTCAGGAGCTTGGGGACAGCAGGAGCACAAAGAAGGCACAAGGACAGGACAGGACAGAACCGGTGGCCGTGCCATAGAGATTAAACTGCCAGCAGCGACTGCACAGAAGCAGACGCGGACAGACCTGACCTACCCTGGGCGCAGAGCAGAGTTTCCTCTTCAGCGGAACTGGCAGCGGGCACTGGGACAGCTGAACGGGAGCTGCTTCGTTTCTTACGCAAAGACCAAGGCACAGGCAGCTCCGAGCAGAGAGACCACCTGGCTCCTCCAGATCCTACTGGACAGTGAGGCCAGAGTGTGCTTGTCCCTGGAGAGCAGAGCGGTCTCCTTGGATGCAGGTCAGCACCACAGAGGATGACATCACCGAGGAGGATGACATCACCGAGGAGGATGACATCACCGAGGCCACGGCCATTCCCTGCGTGTCATTGGTCCACAAGCCCGTGCACCGTGGGCATCCATCAGGCACAAGGCTTTGCAGCCTTTCCCACCCTTCTCTCCCAGGCCGGCCTGGTGGAACCCATCGACAATGACATCACGAGACGGGAGAGCCCGTACCACACGACTTGGTAGCCACAAACACCCAGAGACAGGGAGGAGCCAGGCAAGCAAGATCTGAGCTGAAATAGGGGAGACTGAGAGGAGATCTTAGGAGGAAACGTTTTCCTGTGAGGGCGGGGAGGCCCTGGCACGGGTTTCCCAGAGAAGTCATGGCTGTCCCATCCCTGGAGGTGTTCAAGGCCAGGCTGGATGGGGCTTGGAGCAGCCCGATCCTCTGGAAGGCGTCCCCGCCCATGACTGGGGAATGGAACGGGATGGACTTCAAGGTCCCTTGCAACCTAAACCATTCCATCTTTTAGTAAATCAAAAACCAAACCAAACCAAACCAAGCCAGTAAGAGAATTTACAGAAAGATTGGGACAGGAAATAAGTACTTAGAAATGTTAATGTTCTGCCTACGGACCAAATTCCAAAGATTATTAAGTTTACCCATAAATTGGGACCTTCTTCATTTACTGTAGAATGGACTGATCCTTGAAACAAAAATACAAATTCCTTCCTTTGAGTTCTTTTTCAGTTCACTGAATTAATGACAGAAATGCTTTTGCCGGTGTGCATTGCTTTAATCCTCAGAATCTGAACACTGAAAACTTCTCCCAGTTTTTACTTCTCTGGCTGTAATCTGATGCAAAAACCAGTGATGTAGAACAACAACTTAAACCCAATGAGCACACCTCTACGACTGCCAGACTTTGTTTGGAAACAAAATTGTGTCAAGCAACAGAGTTTTCCATTGTTTAAAATCACCTTAAAGCACAGGTAATGCAATACTTAGTTGTCATCATCCTGTCCTGGTACTGGACAGCACAGGCCAACTCAAGGGCTCCTGCATATCATCAGCCAATCCAACCCCAGGTTTGATTACTCGTTACTGTAACCCGAGTGCAATATTTGACGTATAACTTCCTAGTTGATTTTTTAAATAAATCCTTGTAGAAGCAAAATAAAAATTCAGCACGTTGAAGCATTACAGTATTCTTAGCCCTTCCTCCATTTTCACGTGTATTTACAGTGCTGTGGAGCAGGACAAAAGAGAAACAGTTCAGGGGTTGGATTTGTCTGGAAATATCCTTAGAGTGAAGCCTGTATCTCAGAGCACTGAGGTTTGGTGCTGGCAAAGAGCGGGGAGATGGGGATCGGACTGAGTAGACCGACTGTAGAGCATAGGACCTCTGTGCTGGGGAAATGTGTTAAAAACTTTGTTTAGATGAGACACCTACGCCTGAAAGTCTTCCTGTTAGAAACGTCAGACACCTAATAGACCTTCCCACTAACTCACACGGCATTTCAATGGGATACAGCCTTCAGACTCTCTAGATCGTCTTCAAAAAACACCCCAAGCTTCATTGGGAAGCCCCATCCTCCAATCTTCCCCACCCATCCTCCAAACCGAAATGACATGAATCAGCCAGGCAGCAAAGTCTCAAAGCACACCAAGTGCTTCCTAGGGACCACTCTGCTATCGTGTTGAACTTTGGAAACAAGTCCTGAGGAGGGAAACCTACACGGTAAGCACGCTTCAGCTACAGCAAAAAGGTTTGAATCTGCCTAGAAACTGGCAACCACCGGCCTCCTCCTCCCCCGCCCAGCTGGGGCCTTCGCCCTTCCCTTTGCTGGGGTCCCGCGGAACCAACCCTTTGCTGGCGGAACGACCCTGACCCAGAAAGGCATTCAGTGCCATCAATGCACTCGCCTGCGAGATCTCAGCTGCGCTTTCCATCCTGCGGCTTTCACTTCTGGTCTCTAAAGCAACTCGTGAACCGATGGCGAGGCAGCCCTCCAGACTCATTCCCTTGGTAAGCAGCCCCCTGCACTGATCTCTGGCCTCTCTGCATACTTTTCCTAAGTTACTGCTGACCCCAGAGACCCTGCACCCCGCTGCCTGTACAGGTTTGACTTTGGGTTTGTATCGGAACAGACTGACCGGGAAGAAACTCCAAAGAAACCAGAAGAACTTGATTACCATACAGTGACTCTAACAGCAAAGTCCCTTTGCTTCTCTTCGCTCGGTACAACTACCAGATGTTTTTGATTAAAGTACTACAGACAGTGAGTGTTCAAGAGATACAAAATAACACAAATTCTATTTAGGCCAACGCAATTTCACGTTTGTTCCAAAAGTAGTGGTAGACGTCCTACTTCACCAAAGTAGTTCCTAACAAGTTAAATCTTAAACACCAAATATTGCTGGATCTGGATAAAGAACCAGCTTCTGTCGAGTAATTCCTTTCACTGAAGAGCTGAGTCAGACTTGGAGAACAGGCTATTAAAAATGTCAAAGAACAAACAGAATATCTGTTTCAGATGCATTTTAGTTTAGCTCTCTTCTGCAGTCTTTACTGTGTTCAAATACTACTTAGAACGCCTTCAACAACGCACTTCTCAAAACAATTTTCAGTTTATACACGTAAACAGCAGAACTGTGAAACACCACCATTTCCCCTAGAACCCTACATTAATGATTTTCTCCCATTTGAAACATGAATTTAATAAACTTCCTAGCACATAATTCCAAGTTTAGCACTTAAGTTTCAGAATCTTCTCGACACAATATCCAAGTTTTCTCATTTCAGAAGAAAAGTTCTTCTGATTTATGTACTCACAGAATTTGGGCACTCAAATAGTAAGTATTAATAAGCCCTTGGGCTTTTGTGTTTTTCATTAATGAACACTTCTACTCTGCTAAACTACTTAAAACCCATCCCGTTTTACTAAAACAAGTCTACACTCGTGCATCTCAAGTTACGCACAGTATTATACAAAGACCACAACAGACCAATTCCAAACCATCACGGAAGCTGCTGGCTTCCAGTACCAGGAAGGTTACTGATCTCCACCACGTGCGAGAAAGCCTTGCCAAGCACAGGAGCAGTCAGAGCCCAGAGGCACCTCCCTCATCACCTCTCTCCATCCAGCACACACGGCGTCTCTTTGTCCTGGAGTCAAAGATGCGTCAGACAGCGAAACTGCAGGTGAAGTGTGTGGTGCTTTGTCAAAAGACAGGATTCAAAGCTGTCTTCAGAGGAAGATTCCGTAACAGGGGATGCACCCTAAAAGAATGGGCTTCTAATGTGATCACTTCCATTGTGTCGCGTGACACGGCCTCAATGAAACATACTCCCTGGCTGCTGCAGAAAACAAAATGGGTTTGGTCAAGCAAAGAGATAATCGTGACAGGAAGCAGAGTGTGGATTAAAATTCTGGCCAACTGGAAGAGCAGGGGCTGTCCTAGTTGTCTCAGATGTCCCAGCACCTAAAGGGTCAAGGCTATCAGAGATGTAACTGCTCGGGTAATGCCACCCAGGCCAGTAGCTCTGGACTGGAATCGGCTCAGTGGCTGCAGAGAGATGGCAGAGGAGGAGCGAAATCAGTGCAGCGGTGCGCAGGGTGCCCAGAACACTGGGGGCAAACAGATTCTGTGGGGAGCGACCGTGCAGGCTTCTAATTTGCCTCCATCGAGGGCTTCCGAGCTTTTCACTTGGCTGAACTGACTGGATTCGCACACGAGAGTAAAAGCCAAGTCTTAAACATCAGGAAAAGAGCCCCATCACATCCTCCGCGTTGCCTCTCTTTCCGTCATCTTTAATGAAGTGGTACAAAATGTGAAGGTGCAAAAAATTATACTACAAAATTATTAATAGGAAAACTGCCTCTTTTCACCTTAAGACCTTCAAATCTTCCATTCTGAGCTCAAACGAGTGGGGTTTTTTCAATTCCAATGAATAAAGCACCGTCTAGCAACCTTTTTGCTAACACAGAGCACATACCTGTCACTGAAAGGTACCACTTTATATTTAGCTATTGTTCACACGTGAAGCGCTGTGTTTTCTCTTATCCCATTGCTATGTTTTCCCTGCACAATCTTCAAGTTAACCAGCCCTTTCCTTTATCCGTTCCCAAGCCAGTTCTCTCAGCCAGGTTCCCAACGCCGGCTGCTCTTTCCCCCAGCAGCATCGACGGCTGCTCTCTCACACCGGGGATCCTGTTCAGCCGGACGGTGGATCAGCTTTTCACACCGTATTTTCTGGCACCACGGCAAGCCAATCTACCTTAGACAGAAGTAGCCAGAGGTTCAGTGTTTCAGACGTATCACTAGCAGACAGCTAAATTCACCCTTCGTTATATTTCCTTAACTGATCCAGAAGACCCATAGCATGTAAATTTATGCTGCCCATCGTTTTAGGCCAGGGCTGGTAGAAGATCTGAATTTTGACTCCCAGAAGGAACTTTATACAAGCTGCAGAAAGGAGAGCGACACGTTGAGCAAGACAGAACTGCAAATATTCTGAAAAAGAAAAATCCTTTGAGCATCAACAGTGTTGTTCACTCCATCTGGAAAGAGGAGTTTCTCTACAATTCCGTCTGCTCCCGCAATTTAGAAATTCCTGGCTTTTTTTCTTTTTTCTCATCATCCAAGCTAGGTAACCAATTTATTTCTGATTTGGGGATTTAGAAGGTGTCTGGAGGTTTTTTTAAAGGCAAAAGGGTGCTTCAGTCTGTAAAGTGTATGACTAAAAGTCTGTACCAATAACTGCATTAAGCCCAGTCCGAAGAAAAACCACGTTCCCTTCCAACTCCTTCTCCCATCATCGATTTGCAACTGATTCTGAGAGTCATAAGAAAATGATCAGAAGCTCTTAATTAGCATGGTTTGCTACAGTACAACGAAACAAGCCTGCCGCTGATCGAGGAACATGATGTAATACACACATGGTTTCCACCATGTTTGAAATCAAGGCTTGAGAACAGGGTAAATGGTTCTTTATTTTCCCCTATAAAAAATTGTGCCTCCTCTCATAACCAGCAGAGGGGCATTTGACAGGAAAATCAAATCCCAGCAGTCTAGGGGTTTAATCCTCTGTTATCCCTCAAATCAAGGGATTTTGGCCAACGACTCTGATGGGAAGTAAAATCAAGCCTGCATTAGGGATGAACAGTTACATTGCGTGAGCATCGCCAGACATGACGGGGGATAATTCCCTTCAGAGTTCAACATGGAGTGAAACTGAAGATTCAGCCCGCAGCCTGAACTCACTGCCAACATCTAGGGGCACACCAAAGGCAGAGATTGCCGCAAGGCAGCAGCACACCTTTCCTACAGTGCTGGAAAAGGCTCCACCAGAGCCCTTCTGCTGCCCAGCTGAGTCTGTGCTCGTTGCTTCAGACTCCCAGGAAACAGAATACGCGGGGCTTCAGTCAGGATTTAGTGTTTGTGGCACTGCCCATTTTTAAAGACACATTAGGGAGCAGATGGATAGGGTGTCAATTTTGCGTGTCCGTGCAATATAATCCTTTATGGAGCAAGCTGCCAGACTTTACTATTTCTCATTTATGACGATGCTTTCATACCTTTTATCAGCATCAGACGCTGAAGCCATCTTTCGGAAGCAGCTGGAAGTAAATAGCTATGGATTTTAGAAAGAGTAGATTGCCTGATAATGCAATGTCACATCAATCAGTGCCTGGCCCCACCCCTCCAGTGTGATTGGCTGTCCAGGACACACACCCCCTCCTCACCCCCCCCTCCTCAAATCAGGCACTGTTGCCTGGCAACAGCTCCATTTCCCCCCCTTCCAGGGCCGGGGCTGGAGGGAGCTGAGGGGCCTGAGGGAAGGGAGGGTCAGAGTCAGGGGCCGGCATGGGGTCTCTGGCCAGTAATGGAAGATGGTGCCCCCCTGCCCCTGTGATGCCCCCCATGGCCCTTCCACAGGGAGGGGCACCTGGGGGGTCAGTTTGCAAACAATCTTGATTAAAAAATTACAAGAACAACAAGGAGCAATAGAATTGTATTGGTTTAAACAGAACAACAACAACAAAAAATCACATTTTCCCCAGCAGCTCTCGCTGCCCGTCCTGCCCGGCTGCTGGGCTGCTGGGTGCATCCTACAGGGGCCGTAGAGCCCTGAGGGGCCATAGGGTCTGGGGCATCCGTGGTGGCCGGCAGAGGTGTCCCTTGGAGGAGGCTGTAGAGGCGGCAGAGCATGGGTGTGAGGGGCAGGGGTGACCCCCCTGCAGTCCCCGGGGCAGCTCTGCCAGCCCAGGACGGGGCAGGCAGCAGGGGCTCCTGCCCAGCAGCAGGCACCCAGAAATGGGGTCTGGCCCCCACCCCGTCTCCCGACCCCGTGGGCGCCCTGCCCACCTCGCTGTCCCCTTCACACCCATGGGATCCCCCCACATGCCTGCCCTGGCCGTACCTTCCCTGCCCTCCAGCGCAGGCTGCCACTCGTCCTGCCTGGCTGTTGGGGTGCAGGATCCCTCCCGCAGGGGCTGGAAAGTCTGGAGGGCCCGGAGGGGCAGGAGAGGCTTTCGAAGCTTTGGTGACTGGAGAGACGTCCTTTGGGAAGAGGCTGTCAAGGCAATGGAGTGTGGGGACAAGGGGCAAGGGTGACCCCCCTGCAGCTCCCTGGGCTGCTCCGCCAGCTGAGGACGGGGCCCCTGCCCGGCAGCAGACACCCAGAAACAGAGCTCAGCCCAAACCCTAAAGCAGGCGTGCTGTTGTCCAGAACCCCCATCATGCAGAATCATAGAATCGCTGGTTGGAAAAGACTTTTGAGATCATCGCGTCAAACCGTACCTGTCCACTACTAAACCATTTCCCCGAGACACTCGTCTACCCGTCTTTTAAACACCTCCAGGGATGGTGACTCAGCCACCTCCCTGGGCAGCCTGTTCCTCATCCTGTGGGCACCCTGTGCACCCCGCTGTCCCCTTCCCACCTCTGGGATCCCCCCGCTAACCTGCCCCGGCCATACCTTCCATGCCCACCAACTTAGGCTTCTGCCCATCCTTCCTGGCTGGTTTTTGCCTGCAGAATCGATTGGACGGGGGCCAGACAGTCTCGAAGGTCTGGAGGGGCTTGTGGATCTTTCGTGGTGGGAAACGCGTCCCTAGGGAGAAGGCTGGTGAGCTGGCAGAGTCTGTGGGTGAGTGGCAGGGGTGACCCCCCTGCAGCCCCCGGGGCAGCTCTGCCAGCCCAAGATGGGGCACCTGCCCGGCAGCAGGCACCCAGAAATGGGGTCTGGCCCCCGCCCCATCTCCCCACCCCGTGGACGCCCTGCCCACCTTGCTGTCCCCTTCACACCCATGGGATCCCACCACATGCCTGCCCTGGCCGTACCTTCCTTGCCCTCCAGCGCAGGCTGCCGCTCGTCCTACCTGGCTGTTGGGGTGCAGGATCCCTCTCGCAGGGGCCGGAAAGTCTGGAGGGCCCGGAGGGGCTTTCGCATCCTTGGTTGATGAAGAGTCATCATTTGGGAAGAGGCTGTCAAGGCAACAGAGTGTGGGGACAAGGGACAAGGGTGACCCCCCTGCAGCTCCCTGGGCCGCTCTGCCCAACAGGCTGGTTTTCCACCCGCTCTGGAAATTCCCATTTCTGCTCTCCCAGCAAAGCACACCACGAGAGCCTCACCAGAGTCCAGGCATCCCTGGACACTGCTCACCAGGGGACTCATCACTCTCACCTCACCGCACCTTGATGCTTAAAACAACTTCACCTCCTTTCTCTGACTGTTTCCCCAATGCCTGCTCCCCTTGCTGGAATCCGTGCAGAACCACCCCACCAGCTGTCTCAGAGCCGCACCACAAACTCACACAAACGCAGCTCCCATCTCTCCACTCCCAGCAGCTTTCTGGTGAGGCAGACAGCCCTGTTCTTATCCACTTCCCGGTTCAGCTGCCCCAACTGCCCCAACAAACCAACCGAGGACAGTCAGCTGAATCCCCTTGCTCACATTAGGATCCTGAAGCAATTTGAGGCCACTGTGTTTCTCCGGCCAGGACAAACAACCCTCAGTGGATACATCCTTCTAAGGTCAGGGATGTTTGCAGCACGAGGTTCCCAGAGCAGCCAGACAATTTGTTCCCAAGGCCTGAGAGCACTCGCTCCAGATGATCAGGGCTCCCTACAGCCAGGAAGGTCCTTTCTGGGCACCGGCTCCTTCAGGGCTCCACCAGAAGAGAGACCAGGACAACCCCCAGGTGACTGAGTCCCCAGGCTCTGCAGGGACAGACCTGACCGTGCTGCCAGTCCCTGCCTCCTCCGCCTCCTGACCAGAGCGGTTACGCTGCCAAACCCCAAAAGCCATGGAAATCAGCGCTGGAGTTAAAGACCATCCCAAAGATCCCAGAGCAAAGGAGCAGGAAGCTAAACTGGAGTGGAGCTCCTGCAGCCAGGCCAGGAGAGCTGCCTCCCAACTCTGGGGTCAGCGATGCAGCACTCGACGAACAGACACGATCGGGGTGAAGGAGCTCGGGGCAACGCTGCCCCAGGTAAAGCAAAACCGGGCCCCCCGGGCTCTGGACATTTCCCAAGCCAAAAATAGCCAGGAACACAGGCTGTGCCTTACAGGAGGCACAAGGACAGGAGCTGACAAAGCCCTGAAGAACTGGGCGTCCTATCATGGAGATTCAATCCCAGCAATGACTGCACAGAAGAAGACACAGACAGATCTGACCTACCCTGGGTGTGAGGCAGAGTTTCCTCTCCCGTAGGACAGGCTCTGCAATGGCTGAACTGCGGTGGCTTCGCTTTTCACACACAGGGAAGTGCAGGCAGCTGCCAGCAGGGACCTCCTTGCTCCTCCAGATGCACCTGGAGACGGAGGCCAGAGTGTGCTTGGCCCTTGGGAGCAGAGCGGTCTCCTAGGACACAGGTCAGCATCACAGAGGGTGACACCACTGAGGTCACTGGCCAGTGTGTGAGAGGCCCACAAACCTGTACATCCCACACTCTGCAGTCCCAGAGCGTCTATCGGCCACAAGTTTTGGTAGCCTTGTGTGTGAGAGAGGCCAAGTTGGGGCCACGGGGGCTCTCCCATCGTCCCCCAGCCACCGAGATCACTGAGGGTCGAGGCCAGAGTCGCTGCAGAGCGGGGCCAGGACCCCACAGCACCGAGTCTGCTGGGGCAGAGGTGCAGAGCAGGCACCGCCGGGCCCCGACCATGTCGTGCATCCACTACAAGTTCTTCTCCAGGCTGGGCTCTGATATCATCACCTTCAACAGCCACAACATCTCCATGGGCGACCTCAAGCGCCAGATCATGGCTCGGGAGAAGCTGAAGGCATCCCACTGTGACCTGAAGATCTGCAATGAGCAGAGCGGAGAAGGTGCGTGGGGCGGTGGGTGCGGGGCTCAGGGACCCACGGCTGCGGCATTGCAGATGCCCCACGGTGCCCACGGCTGTGAGAGCCGCGCTCAGCTCCTTGTGGTTCATCCCCACAGAGCGTGACTGAGCCTGGGGCCTGTCCCTCCAGTGGGCACGGGGACAGGAGGGCAAGTGCTGCCGGAGAACGAGCGGGGTGGGAAGTGATGATGCAATTTGGCCCCGGCCGGGAGCTGTGACTTGTGCTGGAGCTTCAGGTGAGACTTTGCTGGGGTTTGAGATCTTGGTTTGTAGCTGAACCGAAGCAAAAGCATCTTCAACCTCCTGCGCTTGCAAACTCCTGCGCGGCCTCTGAGACCGTTTTGCTGCTGGCATTCAAACTCCTTCAGAAATGACAAAATGTTGCTGCGTGTGTTTATCCAACCCGAAGATTTCTTGAGAGGCGCTGTCAGTGCGCTCAGACGATACGAGCACGATGTGACAAATGAAACGGTGCTTTTCCATCTGTCAAGGGGTTCTCTGCAGTGCTCTGTAATTACACATCAATAGACATTCGTACCAACTGACTGGTTTTTCCCTGTATTTGTGTTCTTTTCAGAATACACAGATGAGAACGCCCTGATTCCCAGGAACTCATCGGTCATTGTTAGAAGAATCCCGGCCGCAGGAGCTAAAGCTACCAGCAAGCCCTCTGCTCTGTGAGTTTCCATCCAGCACTGGGTTCTTTGTGAGCGCTTGCTGTGTTGACTCTCTGGATGGAGATGGGTTTCCAGAGGGGCTCAGACTGTCTCTTTCTTGTTAAAGCTGCTGTTAACTGTTGCTGTCCTGGGGTAGATTTCAGTGGATCTCTCCCAAAGCAGACTTACGTTTTTTGGCCTGCTGGGACCTGGGGGCAAACTCAACAATGGTGACTTTTAAGATGGTTCTGTTTGTCCTTGGGGTTGGTTGTTCTGAGCCCCCAGACCCTGTTTCCTCTGCGTGGAGAGATTCCTTATTATATGTCTTGGCTTTTATTGCTTTTATAGTACAGACGGATGGGCGTTGTGGTGTAACCTTGCCATTCGTTCCCATCTCGGAAGAGCCTGATTCACACATAAGTGATTCCTGTGAGTTCCCTAAAGACCATGTGGTTTCAGACAAGGGAAACAGCATCCTGAAGTGTCTTGCCTTTTGTATGAGTTCGATGAAGGAATAGCGAACCCGTTCCCAACTCAGAACTCCCAGAGCAGTTTAGCGCCTTGCCAAATGCTCCCTCAGTCTCTTTTCACCCCAAGGTGACATCTCTGCTCCAGGTTTTAATCCCGTATGAAGGAAGCCGCCTCAGGAATCAACACACGATCTTCATGGAAGTATGGTATTGTTCCCATTTATTGCCGAGATAGCTCAGATTATATACTATTTTGCCAGAGTACACGCAGCTAAGCAATTATTATGATTGGTTACAATACAGCGTCTACCCGCCTAACATAACAATATAATTGGTCCAGCTAGACTACTCACCCGCAAGCACACTTTACAGCCGCCCCCCCCCTCCTTGCAATTAAGCCTTGCATTCTTTGCATTCTTGTTCTGTCCTTATCACCTGTGAAACATCCTGGTTCCTCTTCCCAGCTCTATCCAAGGACGGTTCTGAGGCCACCCTCGCCGTAATTGTAGGCAGGGTTGTGCACACAGGCTTCTTGTAATATTCCATGGCCTTGCGCTGCAAGAAAATCCCCTACAATTCCCCCTTTTTCTTTTTGCACAACCCAAACTCTACTGATACTTTTTTTCTATCATCTTCTGTAAACAATTCAGTATACAAGGCAATATTAATAATAACAAAACCACAGTCGTCAGTATCAATAGTCCAAACTTTACCCAACTTAAAAGCCATCCATTTATTCCCCATCCTTGAAACAATCCATCCAGACCATCTGATACCTGTAACTGTTCTGTGAAGTCATGCAGCTGGTTGCTCTGTTTGTGTATAGAAACAGAGTGGTCAGACAGATTCATACAACACATGCCTTCAAATTCATTACAGCCATGACCTTGAGCTAATAACAAAAAATCAATAGCTGCTCTATTTTGCAATGTAGCACAGCGAACAGAATCTACATCTAACAATAAGGAGGATAGTGCCGCAGAAGTAGCATTAGTTTGTTTTGCGAGCCAGCATCCGAACCTATTCAGTTGCGTGAGTGCCCCAGCTACACCTGCTTGAGGAGCTAAAACAGATGCTGCAAATATTTCTCCAGCTGACCAAACCTCTACATTATCTTTGCAATCCTTTGTGTACGTGTGTATTGCCCTTCTCCATCGATGATGGGAACGTGCCTTGGCCAGGTTCATTGTGGTGTTAGGAGTCAATAAAGTTAATCGTCCTAATGAACAAGGTCCTCCTCTTAATTTAGATGGAATACCTGGCCAAGCACGATCACTGCAGACTAAAAACAAACCTGTTGGTAATTTCAAAGGAGCATTGGTCGATTTTGAGATAGTTAAGCTAGTATAATTACACCATGCGCTGCTGTTGCGATATACACTAAGACTTGAATTAACATTTACAGCTGATTCATTTTTTCCTGGCCAGTTAAAGTATAAACAGAAATCCATTTTTATTGATCCCAACAATTCTGTTTCCTGAGGTTCTAATAATGCATGCGGAAAGGTCCAAGGAACCCATAGGTCCCAAGCATCCACTCTATCTTTATCTCGTTTAACAAAAGGAGGTTTACAGGGCCATTCGTCTATGGGGACTGCTACTAAACAGGTAGAAAAGGGGGTTTCTGGTGAGGCTAGTGACAAACAGATTGTGTCCTGACCTGTTAGGTTAGCTAAGGTTATCCATACATTCTGTTTCGGTTGTGGTACAATGTACGCAAAAGAGATTGTGCACAAGCTTACAATAACACACAGCTTAATCAGGTCCATCACTGTCCTCGGCCGAGTCCACGATGGCTGCGGCAGGCTTGGTCCATCGACTGGGTACCCAGAGAGGTCCGTCGTCTGTGGAGACACAACTATAACCCCAACCATTAAACAACAGAGGCTTAGGACCCCCCCACATTCCAGCTTCAGGGTCTTTATAATGGACCTGAATGTCAGATGAGTTATTACTGGAGGTTGTTCTGCATCACCTGCTAAACTCAGAAAGTTCAATGTAAACAAAACTTGGTTTAGTCTGATAATTGGATCTGTTATTTCCGTTGTTTTTTGTTTGTTAAGATATTCTTTTATTGTTCTGTGGGCTCTTTCTATAATGGCTTGGCCTGTTGGATTGTGAGGAATTCCTGTTACCTGCTTAATTCCCCAGGTCTGCAAGAATCTGTTTACCTTTTCTCCAACATACGATGGTCCATTATCAGTTTTTAATTCCTTTGGAACACCCATTATAGCAAAGCAAGCTGTTAAATGCTTAATCACATGTATGGCTCGTTCTCCTGCTTGAGCAGTAGCCCATATCATTCTTGAAAATCTATCAACAGTTACACGTACATATTTTAATCGGCCAAATTCTGGTATGTGGGTTACGTCCATCTGCCAGATTTCACAAGCTTGTAAACCTCTAGGATTAACTCCTACTCCAAGACTACTGCCATGTTTACTACACTGAGGACAAGATCTGACTATACCTTTGGCATCAGAAAGGCTGATGTTAAACTGTCGGCTCAATGGTTTTGCAGCTTGATGAAACAGAGAATGACTGTTTTGAGCTGCTGAAAATGAGCTCCTTGGAGCTTCAGTGGTAATGCTAACAATTGAATCTGCTCTTGCATTACCCTCTCCAAGCCCTAACTCTGTTTTATGGCTACGAAAGTGAATAATACAGCATGGTTAAGTTCGAATTAAAACTGCTCTTTTTACTTTTTGAAATAGATCAAATAGTCTGCGATTATTTGCTTCTTTAGTTATGGCCTCTTCAATTCGCTCTACTACTCCCACTACATGTAATGAATCTGATACGATGTTCACATTTTCTTGTGGCCAGTGTGTTAAGGCCCAATAGACTGCTGGGAGCTCTAGCGTCTGCAAAGAATCCTGTATATCTCCTCGGATTACTTGTTGCTGCCATTCTGCCTGATCTTTCCAGGTCCATACTGCTATTTCTCTCTTTTTCCCTGCGTCAGTAAACACTGTAAGACCATCCACTGGTTGGGAAACAACTTTTGGTGCAGCGACCCAATTTTGTTTCATTAGAACCTGTAGTCTGGGATCTTTAGGTTGTGTGTTGTGGATAATTCCTGAAAAAGACAGAAGTGCGGTTTGTAAGGGTTCTGAGTGCCTTAATATCCGTTCTAGGTCTAGACTCTTATTTGGAAGACTGATGTGTTCTGCCTCACGTCCCCATATACTGCACACTCTTGTTCGTGCTTTCCGGATCAAATACGCTATAGCTTCTGTTCTAGGCCAAATACTCAGTGGGGCTGTATGTGGTGTGAATATTCATTCTAATATAGCTATCGCCTTTTCGCCTTTCATTTTCTCTTGCTTTTCTGTTTCTGTTTCACCTCGCTCACTCCCCATTTCTCCCTCTTGTTCTTTTTGGCAAGCCGGCCACTGGTATATTACTGCAAAAGGAGCATCAGATTGATTACAGATCCAAATGCCTACGGGAACGTCTGAATAGCAACGATCTACTGCAGAACCTAAAATTTTTTGTCCCAATGTTTGCAAACATTGGTTTTGTACTGTACTGAGAGTCACTGCCTGTGCCGGGTTTGTACCACGCAGCAGAGACATTAGTGGCTGCATTTCATCGTTTCGAATTCCACTAATTGTACGAATCCACTGTAAATCACCTATTAATTTTTGTGCATCATTCAATGTTTTGATTTTAGTAGTGATCGTTGATTTTTGTGGCTGAACAGTTTTGTCAGTGATAAGGCACCCAAGATATTTCCAAGGTGGATTCTGCTGAATTTTCTCAGGTGCAACCACCAAGCCCTTCTCACAAAGCATTTCTGTAATTGTCATTAAAACATCTTGTGTAAATGGATTAGGCTGGCAAAATACAATATCATCCATGTAATGGTAAATGATAGTTGGTGGTAACATTTTTCGAACAGGTTCTAACGCCCAGTGGACATACATTTGACACATTGTGGGCGAATTTTTCATTCCTTGAGGCAAAACTACCCATTGAAATCTTTGTGCAGGCGTTGCCTTATTTACAGAAGGCAATGTAAAAGCAAACCGAACAGTATCCTGTGGCTGCAAAGGGATTGTGAAAAAACAGTCCTTTAAATCAATTATCAACAAAAACCAATCTTGTGGGAGCATCGTGGGAGTAGGTAAGCCTGGTTGTAAGGCTCCCATAGCCCACATCTGATCATTGATTTTACGTGGATCATGCAACAATCGCCATTTGCCAGATTTTTTCGGTATCACAAATACAGGGGTGTTCCATGGACTGACTGATGTCTTAATATGTTTAGCAGCCAATTGTTCTTGTACCAGCTGATGAGCTATTTGCAGTCGCTCTTGACTTAGTGGCCACTGCTCAACCCACACTGGTTCATCTGTTTTCCACTGAACTGGTGGGATGGGGGGCTGCACAGCAGTGGCGGTTAAGGAAAACACCATGTGGCTCCCAACTGACTGAGTACATCTCTACCAAGTAATGCTTGGAGCCCCCCTGGTAGATTCATTCCATCGGGCGACACAGCTACTGTTTGGTTTTCTGGAAAAACAAGTTGAATTGGAGTTACACTGATTTTTGGAGAAGATCCTCCACCCACCCCTTGCACTGCATCTAAGGCTTGTCGAGTTCCCCAATTGGCCGGCCAAACCGTTTGATTAATTATTGTAACGTCTGCGCCAGTGTCTAACATGGCTTGGATTCGGTGTCTCTGTTGATTTAAAGCTAGCACTACTGAAATTAATGGCCGTTGTTTCATATTTTGCACCAAACTAACTATAGTTTTCCCTGTCGATCCAAAGCCACCCACACCACGGTGTGGCCTTGGAATGTTTTCAGGTTGATGGAAAACCTGTTGAAAAAGGACCAATTGGGCAGTTCGGGTGCCTTGCTTTATGGCAAGTGGTGGAGTCAACGTATACGCACATACCATCATTTCCCCAGTATAATCTGCATCGATCACTCCCGGCAATACAGTTAAACCAGCAAGCCCAGAAGATGATCTTCGGATTAACAACGCACCAATAATGCTATGTTCATTGTATATCGGACCTGTAATTCCTGTTGGTATTTTGTGTACCTGCTGGTCTATTAACATAACATCTATTGCTGCTGCCACATCGATTCCAAGACTCTCACTTGTGGCTGTGGATGTGGTGTTCCTGGACTTCAGCAAGGCCTTTGACGCTGTCTCCCACAGCAGACTACTGGACAAGCTGGCAGCCCGTGGCATGGACGGGAATGTTCTGTGCGGGGTTAGGAATTGGGGATCGAGTCCTTCATCAGCAAGTTGGCAGATGACACCAAGCTGGGAGGAAGTGTCGATCTGCTGGAAGGTAGGAGGGCCCTGCAGAGGGACCCTGACAGGCTGGAGAGACGGGCTGACTCCAATAGCATGAGGGTTAACATGTCCAAATGCCGGGTCCTACACTTTGGACACAACAACCCCATGCAGAGCTATAGACTGGGTGCAGAGTGGCTGGAGAGCAGCCAGGCGGAAAGGGACTTGGGAGTGCTGGTGAACAGGAAACTCAACATGAGCCAGCAGTGTGCCCAAGGGGCAAAGAAGGCCAACAGCATCCTGGCCTGCATCAGGAACAGTGTGGCCAGCAGGACTAGAGAGGTCACCATCCCCTTATACTCGGCACTGGTCAGGCCGCACCTTGAGTGCTGTGTCCAGTTCTGGGCCCCTCAGTTTAAGAAGGATGTTGAGATGCTGGAGTGTGTCCAGAGGAGGGTGACGAGGATGGGGAAGGGGCTGGAGCACAAGCCCTGTGAGGAGCGACTGAGGGAGCTGGGGTTGTTCAGCCTGGAGAAGAGGAGGCTCAGGGGAGACCTTATAGCTCTCTACAACCGCCTAAAGGGAGGTTGTGGTGAGGCAGGAGTTGGACTCTTCTCTCAGGCGACCGGTGACAGAACGAGAGGACAAGATCTCAAGCTTCGCCAGGGGAGGTTTAGGATTGACATTAGGAAGAAATTCTTCACTGAGAGGGTGATTGTTCATTGGAATGGGCTGCCCCGGGAGGTGGTTGAGTCACCATCCCTGGAGGTGTTCAAAGAGAATTTGGATGAGGCACTTAGTGCCATGGTGTAGTTTACAAGTAGGAGTAGGAGTAGAAGTAGGTGTAGGTGTAGGTGTTGGGTCATAGGTTGGACTCGATGATCTCAAAGGTATTTTCCAACCTTGTGATACTGTGATACAGCAGCTACAGCAGCAGGGTTTGCCCCGTTTTCCAGCCTTCTGACAGATCCGCCCCTCCATCACAACCAGGAGACAGCTTTAGCTTCTGGTTTTGCCACGTCTTGTTGATGTCAGCTCTCAATGAATGAAGCACAGTGATGAGCTGCAGTGTGTCTCAAACAAACAGCACCGCAGCGTCCTGGTCCCCACGAGGCATTTGCAAGCAAACCCCCTGAATTTCTGTGACCCTGTGTGTAACCTGTGGGCCGGTCGCTGCAGTGGTTGTTGCAGTGCTTTCAGGCTCTGCCTGGTTGGTCTGGACACCACAGCGTTGTGCTTCAAACCAGGGCCTGGCGTTGGGGGTTCATTTCAATGGACGTGCTCAGCGCTGCCCTGTCGGTGCATCCTCTGCGTCTGGTCAGACGGTCCCTCTCTGCCTTTTGTAGTGCTGCCCTAAATGCAAAAGAGGCGCTGCTGGCATCAAAGATGGGTCTGTTCACTTCTGTGAATTTGCATTTGGAAGGGTGTAGACTATTATTGCTCTTTCCTAGAAACTCAAGGCTGCTACCTGGTACCTCTTTGTGACGGTTGGTGATTTAAGAACAGGAAACTGCAGCACAGACTGCATTGTTTGATGCTTACATAGAACAGACAAAATACCTGAGGGCTTCCCCTTGCACTGTTGTCTTCTGTGTCGGTCTCAGAGTTGTTTGTGACAAACCAGAAATGGGATTTGGGGGTTGTTTTAGTTGCACTGAATGCACCAAGAAAGAACAGCTTATGTATGCGAATGAATTTCCACGTTCCCTGGACTATCAGGACGTAATGTTTGAGGCTCAGGTTTTATAATCAGTTTTCACTGCTTTATGTTGGGTACGAGGGCTTGATTTTAAATTCTGATCACCTTTCTTTCTTCTTTCTAGAAGTCGAACGGACCCAGTGCGTGGAGCACCAAAAGCAGTACGTAAAAACACAGCCTCACTCTTTTCTCTACACTCTGCACTTATTTCTAAGCAATGAAGCCTTTACCTTAGGGCCAAACGCAAGTTTCATGGAGATGTTGTTCCTGCTTGGCTGAGTGGAGGGATGGCAGTGGAAATGTAACGGGAAACAGAAAGCGCTCCGAGCAGATGGGGTTGTGGGAAGGTGGCCGTGGGGCAAACGGACTGCCCAGCGCATTGATTGTGCATCTGCTGCTTTTGGCACCTGTTTAATAGCAAGGAGTGCTGTGCTGCTCCTTGAAGAAATCAGGCTGTTACCTGCAGGCCACGTAATTACTGCTTCGTACAACAAGGAGGAACTAATTAATAGTTTGGTAACTGTTCTGTTTCAATCACTGCTTGGTGCTCGACTCCAATGGAGAGCTGTCCTCGTTTCTTGTTTCCTTCTGAAACACCACAAATGACGGTGGTTGTGCCTGCCAGGAGAGAACACGGGCCTGGTTTTTCGCGTGTCCAAAAGCACTTCTGAGTTAGTGATGCTGCGATGTTGTGTGGGCTTTCCTAAACGCGCAGAGAAGGAACTGGACTGGAGCGAGGAATCCCCTTCAGCACGTAGGGCTTTATTTCCCCGGAGGCTGCTAAAACTGCTCCCTTGAATTCTCCCACTCCATTAGGGAATAAAGGCCAAGAGATTTTCCCAAGGAAGGGTTTCAGTCTCTCTTCTGATCAATTCAGGGACCTCTTGAGGAGCGCTGCTCAGTTCACTGGGTGAAATTTCATTCTACGCTTTTAAACAACTCCAGATACAATGAGCAGCCACTCGAGTGCCTTTCTGAGCGTGTCTTCTTGGTGCAAGCGTAGCTGCTGCTTGGGGCACCAAAAAATCCAAGGTACTGGAAAAGGAACAAGGTGAGAGTTGTTATTGTCACTTGTGAAAAGCTGCCCTTCTGTGTGGGTTCTCCGTGGATGCTGCAGCCCGGTGCTCACCTGGGGCCTGAGGATGGCATTCCTGCCAGCTCTTCCAGCAGGGACCAGGGAGAGAGCAGAGTGGTTGCAGCGGAGGAAGGAGTGACAGGGTTGTGCTTTGAATCCATGTTTTCATCGCCATTACAAACCGCTTTTGTCTCATAGCAAGGCGAATCAGATCAAACTCTCACACTTCCCAAACTAATTTGGAGGTACGGCCCGTGGTCCGGCAAAACGCACCCCATGCGTGCTCTCCGTTCCTGCAGGCTGCTCTGCCGTGGCAAACGCCTGCATCTCGGTACCTGGAGCAGTCTGGGTTATTTCAGGCTCTTCTCATCGCGCTCACCGCACGCTTACGCTGCCGTGGGTTTGGGCTTTGTTGTGAACAAATACAAATCAGCGCGGGGTGGAAATGCCTCTTTCAGGGACACTGGAGGACACAGCACAGACTTTCAGAGCACAGCAGAGAGTCACTGTGGCTGTGTTGGGATTGTAGAGCTTGAACATGTGTTTGTGTTTGATTTTCTCTTCACAGACCAATGACGACTCCGCACCGAGTGCGCTGGCCCAGCTTATTAAGGTACATTATAGATATTCTTGTTAAAGACTGAAGAAAGACTGTATGCTTTGTATTTTTACATCTTATCCTGTGCTCTGTTGCTGGAGAACTGCTGTAATGTGCACCAAACTCCAATTTTTTATTGATTTAAAGGATATATTTTAACTTTGCAATGACTGTTTGTTCTGCTCCTGGTGAGCAAGCACAGCACCACCACAGACCGGCGTGAGGACTCCCCAGAACACCTTCAGGGCAGCAGATGGGTTTTTCTATCAGCCGCTGTTTTCACACAACCTCCCCCTGCGCTGTGCTGCTGTTCACAGGTTGGGGTGAGTGGTGTCTTTGGCTGTGAGGGCTTAAATGTGCTTCTAACGTGTGTGTCCCATGGTTCCCTGTTACTCAGACTGCTGACCTGGCCAGAGCTGATGCCTCTGAAGACGATAAAATAAAAGCAATGATGATGCAGTCTTGCCAGGAATATAATCCCATCAAGTAAGTATTGACAACGTCAAGTCTGTTCTTTGATGGGAAAATGGTAGAGATGTTTGTTTGAAGAGCACAGACACTTACACTTCTTTCTTTCCCCAACCCTTTCAGTTACGTGAAGAAACGCCCACCGTCAAAGACTGGGTTTCATTGCAGAAATCCTTACTACTATGTAAAGACTGACCAAGCCGGTGAGGTAAGGCTCTGGGGCACTGCCGGGG